>JAUPFV010000001.1:344445080-344750849 GCA_036936605.1 Limnanthes douglasii subsp. nivea
TTTTAATGTTTCAACATATGCTCGAACTAATGGTTCACTTTCGTTTCTTTGATTCATTGTTGATTGAAGCAAGTACAAGAAAAAGCAATCGAAAGGGAACAATCTAGGCACCCTAGCGGAGTCGCCAAGTTGGTAAGGATTTTATCCAGTTTGTAAGGTAAAATTAGAGAGAAGTAAAAGATTTAGAGAGAAGTAGTTTCTAGTAAGAGAAAGACAAGATGTGAAAGTAGCTTTATCATAAAAGTATCAAACCTTTTTCAATTCAGCTTTGGCCTTTATATATAGGCGCAAGCCAGATATAACAGAAGTGGTTACACAAAGGGACTAAGTGCCTGTTAGTCCTTTATCTATATACAAAGCTTTAAATCTCTCCTACAACTTTACAATTTATCATACAAGGTTTTATTCATTTGCATTTTGATCCCTAATATTTTATTTTCTTATCAATGGAAAGTATTGAGCAAATACATTTGGATCGGATTTATCGGCTAAACACACAATACATTTTACAATAAAAGATTAAGCATGTAAATCTTCTGTTGATCATGCAGGTAATAGTAATTTGGATATTTTGGCAAATATATTTGGAATTTTGTTAATCAGAATCCAATGGTGAACCAGTTTGGTTATCCACGAAAAATACGAGTCATGATACCCAAATAATATGTGATTAATGGAGGCTTAGTAAGAAGAGGCTTCTGTGGGGTTAGTCAAACCATCATCTATACCTTCAGAAAAATCCCACAAATGACTATTTAATTAGATTCTTTAAACACTAATAAGCTATAGTAGATATAGTAGTGGCAAAGGACAAAGAAGACACTAAATCTAAAATCCCAGACGATGCAACCAATTTGGTATAGCTAGTTCTGTAAGTACATGGATTTTGGAGCATGAGGCCTTAAATAATGTTTGTATTTTAGCGATTTTATTCGGTATTATTTGTAAAAGTTCAAACATAGAATGTAGTTAGAAGCTGCATATTGGAGGCTTTTGTGACTTATTTAGAAAGTTTGTATCAAATTATTTTACTATAGATTTTAGTAAAGAAGTGTTCTTATTTTGTTATCTTTTCTCAAACTATAGTAGAATAATGTCAATTTGATTTTCTACTTCAATCCAACTCAAATTTTTTGCCGAAATCGTTTTCCCAATTAGCATCTTGTATGTGTAATACAATTTGACTACTAAAACTACCAAGATTGTACAAAAATAAATATCTCAAAATATCAACTTGCTAACAGTACTAATTTTGATCTAAATAAAACGTGTTCTTCAATTATATATGATTTTGCTAGTATAATCTTCCTGAGATAGCTGCAGCTAGAGTTATTGTGAAATTGGTATATCTCGTAAGCGAAGAATCCATTTGTTCAACCAAATATTGTCGCATTTCCTGCGAATTGAATCTGGTTGTTGAATTTGTCAGATCATTGTTTCGCCTAGAGTTCCCGCTTTATATGAAAACATTGTTGTTTGGCCTATGTATAATTGGAAACAACCTTGTAGATGAGATGAGAAATAAATAAATTTAAAGTAATAGAACACTGTTATTGATCTGTTTAACAATACTATATAAATGCTAGCAATCTGTTTAATAGTAAATATATACATGTAACAAATTTGTCTTATTACTAAGTGATAAAGTGAAGTAGAATATCCACATAAAAAACCAAATCTACCAACAAGTAAGATGAAGTTTAATGACATCAATATGAACGTCCATTTGACGGCGTAAGAGGTCAACATTGGAAAGACTTGATGGATAAATATTAGAATATTGAGCTACAAAGCGATGTGAAAATGTTTGTCAATCTATTAGTGGCAAGTCACTTATAATATCATTTAACAATAAACGAGTTTTAACATCAACATTAGTGGAAGGGGCATGTAAATATATTTTTCAGTTAATAGTGATAAGGGTAGGATTTATTTGACCCGCAAGTCAAACTGATAAAATATTGGATCGATATTTACTTTGTAATATAAACCCAACAAATATATAACATTTAAGGTATTTTATTTAGTGAGTAAATATATTATAATTTAGTACTTTGATGGGTTTCATTAGCTAGAGATAGACTAATTGTGTAGGCCCAAACACCCACCATAATTGTTATATAAGAAAATATACATTTTCTTGGAAAATGAACAATTATTGTTTATTTATACTTTTGGCATTTTCTTTCTCTAGAATTCACGTCTTAACTTTTGTGTGACTCCTAAAATATCCATGCTACATTTGTTCTTTAGATATTTTTAGGATTCATGAGGCACCAACCAAAATGAGAGCCTAGACTAGTACATAGTCAAAAGCAGGAAGATCCTGAGGTACTCACATAGAATGACAATTAGGGAGGGCTCTAATAAGCTAATAGAGAATACACAAACGTAGCAGCAAATAGAAAAGAAAAAATATCATTTAGACATGGATGAAGATCAAGATCAATTGTCGAATTAAATTCTGTACTAAATACTCGGAATAATGTAATGGTTTCATGTTTGAGAAGGGTTCGATCGGAGATCCGGAAAGACATAAACAAGTAGAAACCTTCTAAGGGCGATGATGTTAAGTCTGAATCTCTGTGAGATTATGAAATATAGAATAGGAAACAGTTTCAATCATATCGAATATACCATTCTTTCAAAAGAAAATTATGAAACCAGACATATGTACAGTCCTTTGGAATCTAGTGACTATTCTATGTCTCATTTAGAAGAACTTTCCTCTTACTAGAAGGGGGTCATCACCATAGGAGGAAGCACTATTCCAAAAAACATAATAATCATGTTAAAGGTTATATACGACAATGAGGTTCATAAAATCAGCGCAAGTCATCGAAAAAGTAGGTACACAACTTTAAGGTTAAGGCCTGCATTGTCACTGAGAGTGGTTTATGATAAGAAAAATCTATCGCTCATATTCAAGATAATCTTGTACTACTGCTGGTCATTAATCAATAATATCATCATGATTATTTTGTAACCAGAGTTTTGAGTACCATGTTAAAAACCCACTTGTGAATCCTTATGAGCATGGTCTTATGCAATGATCAATGAAGGTCTAGGGACCATTAGTGTAGTCAAGGAATAATTTGAGGAAATATCCTTTATCAACCAAAATATATTTAGACACCTACTGATAATGAAAGATATTCCTGAGGGACCTAAGTGCAATTGATAGGGACTAAAGTGATAAGTTCTGTAAATATAGAGTTAAATTAGGCTTTAGGAGAAATGTAAGGGTTGAATTGTAAATATACCATTATGTAACCGTTTTTCTAACTAACTCACCCAGTCTATTTAAAGAGGCTGAAGATGTTAGTTTGACCTATGAAATAATCAGAAGTACTTTTCACTACTTAAAATTTCCTAAGAGATTTGTGTTCCTGATTTTGTCAATTCCGCATTAATTCTTACCAAATTGGCGCTAGAAGGAGGGGACGAGGATACCTTGATCAACAGATGAGAAATCGACGTTCGAGTTTTCGTTTTGCAAAGTTTTTCGTTCGAATTTTCATATTTTGTTTGATTTTTCGCTGATTGAAGATGAATCCAGAGGAAGGTGACAATCCATCCGTTCGCAAGGCTATGGAAACACTGAAATCCGATCTGCAAGAGGCAGGTAAATCGATTCCAACTCAATCAATCCAATTTGATTTTGAAGGAAAAATGAATGAGATGATAAGGAAGGTGGCAGAGCTTGACGAATTGGTAAAAAAGAAGGGAAATAATGATGGTGCTAGGCTTAGGTCTAAGATAGCAGGGGGCGATCAGAATGATCAGTCGGATAAGTCGATGGACGATGTCGATGATCACTATGAACAGCGTAAAACACGTTCTGAGCAAAAAAAAGAGTATAGCGGGATAAAGAGGAAAGAAAAGTTACAAAGGCGACTGTATGTAAACTCTAGTGAGGAAGAGGACTTCGAAGATTCCGAGTCTGATGAAACACCGAGGTACGAACGCTCTCGAGGCCGTTCAAGAGGAGCAGGGCGTGAGCTCCGGCCAGGTAGGGTGTATAAGGAAGGAAGGAAAAAGAAAGAGAGGCGAGTAGATTCACCTCGGAAATATTCGCCTCGGAGATATTCGCCTCGAAAATATGAAGGTGAGTCCAGCTTATATGCAACTGTGGGGATGAGAAATGAGGACCAGTATGTTCAGGGAGTCGATTGGAAGGACTCACCATTGATCAGGGAGATCAGATCTGTGCCGCTTCCGAGGCGGTTTGATATTTCCAAAGTTGATAAGTTTGATGGGACTCAGGATCCCGATGACCACATAGAACAATTTAAAAACTACATGACTAATTTCGAGGACGACGATAAATTGGTATGTAGAGCATTCTCTCAAACGTTTAAGGGAACTGCGCTGAAATGGTTCAACAAGATTCCAAAGGAGTCAATTGCAAATTTTAGAGGCTTCTATACCGCTTTCAGAAGACAGTTTGTGGGAAGCAAGGAAATGAGAGCCAATGGAGACACAATAATACAATGCAAGCAGGCTGTGGGAGAGAAGTTAAAGGATTATACTAAGAGGTTTGTGTCAACAAAGGCTGAATTGGATGATTGTGAAGAAAGTGTGGCTATGGCGGCGTTTAGGCAAGGGCTGTTGCCTGGGGATTTAGCCGATGAGACTACGAGGCGCAGGGCGTTAACATTTGGAGCTCTTATGGCTCAGGTTGAGGATCAGATTAAGGTCGAAGAATCGACGCGGGTTCGAGGAGGTGCTAGTACTGTTCAGAAGGGGAGTGGACAATCTAACACATCGAACAACAATCCCTCGCGTCCGAAGAACAATCAAAATGTATCTAACCGAGGAGCTTCGAACTCGTTTCAAGGGGGATATAATCAACACAATTCTAATAATCAGCAGCAGTTTAGATCCAGATCGAATGTGTGGGTAAGGCCAGATTATTATGCGGATCTGACTGAAAGCGTGGCTTCGATATATGAGAAAACAAGGGGAACAATAAATTTTAGAAAGCCACCAGCGATTAACAGGCCAAGAGAGGAGCGCAATAATAAGTTCTGCAGGTATCACGACGATGTCGGCCATGATACAAATGATTGCATTGCTCTAAAGAAGGAGATGCAAATTTTGATCGAAAATGGAAAGTTGTTGGAATATGTCAGGAAGAATGCCAAGGCTGCAGCTCCGAAAGTTGGTAATCCTAATTCTAAGCAGGAAACTGCACTAATGATTTTAGATGTTGCAGGTGAGGGCAATGGTTTCGATGTGGCCTCGGAATATGTCGAACCGGACCCCAGTCGACTTTTGTTAATGACAATAGATGAGCCGATGCGTCAGGGACGTGTTCGAGATTTGTGTGCCTTCTTCGAATCTCTTACAATATTTGGGGGAGATTCGATGACCAACAACACTAATAATTCAAGGAAGAGGCATATAGTGAACTTAACACGACAAATTGAGGGAGGCGCATCGACGCACCTAAGCAACAGAAAGGATGTGCCCTTTATAATTTTCGATGGGGATGATTTGAGGGGGATTACTGGGCCACATGAAGATGCGGTGGTCATAGGAGCAGAAGTATGCGGGGTGGAGATTCGACGAGTGCTGATTGATACAGGGAGCTCTGCTAATGTGCTTTTCAAGTCAACATATGAGAGATTGACTGCTCCACCTCGAATAGAAAGGTCAGAAAGGACTATCATAGGGTTTACTGGCGCAACAGCAAATGTGATAGGAGAGTTCGAGGGTGAAGTTTCTTTGGGAAAGGGGCCTTTCAAGAAGAAAGTACAAGTACTTTTTGTGGTGGTAGATTGTCCATCAAGTTACAATGCTATTTTTGGGAGGTCGTGGTTGGCGAAGATGTATGATGTAGTTTCCACAGTTTATCAGTGTTTGAAGTATGTGATTGAGGACCGGGTCGGCGTGGTTCGAAGTGATCAAAAGGTAGCAAGAGAATGTTATGCTGCTGCATTTAGACTACGGGGCAAAAGTTCTGATGATCCGATGGAGAATTAGCAGTTTGGGGGGTTGACTTGTGATGGAACAGATGAGGGAATTGATGATCCGAGGTCAACCCCGAGTTCTGTGGTGGTCAATGAAGAAATAGAGGAATATATTTTCAATAATGGCAGGGTACTTCGAATTGGGACCCTGTTATCTTTATCGATGCGAGAAAAGTTGTTGACTTTTTTGTCTGAAAATTTGGATGTATTTGCGTGGAGGTCCGAAGACGTGGTGGGGGTCCCAAGTGACATAATATGTCATAGCCTGGCGGTTGATCCGAAGGTCAAGCCGATAATTCAAAAAAGAAGGGCCTTTTCATTGGAAAAGTCCGAGGCAATAGTTGCCGAGGTGGATCGACTATACAAGATGGGACATATCAGGGAAGCTAATTATCCGAGGTGGACAGCCAATCCGGTGGTAGTGAAAAAGAAGAATGGAAAATGGCGGATGTGTGTGGACTTCACAGATTTGAATAGAGCCTGTCCAAAAGATCCTTTTTCGGTGCCTCGAATAGATCAGTTAGTGGATTCCACTTCGGGAAATAAAATTTTGACTTTCATGGATGCATTTTCAGGGTATAATAAAATTCGAATGAATCCAGATGATGAAGAAAGCACGACTTTTATTACTGACAGAGGTTTGCACTGCTATAAAGTAATGCCGTTCGGATTAAAGAATGCTGGGTCAACATATCAGAGGCTGATGAATAAGGCGTTTTCTTCACAGATTGGGAGAAATATCGAAGTATACATTGATGATATGCTTGTTAAAAGCAAAAGTGATGATGAACACATTGACGATTTGGAAGAGACGTTTTTGAATCTTAGAGCAATACAATTAAAGTTGAATCCAGAAAAATGTACATTTGGAGTTCGATCTGGTAAATTTCTGGGGTACATGATTAGTGAAAGAGGAATCAAAGTGGATCCAGATCAATTGAAGGCTTTGATATCTATGTCTTCACCTCGGAATATCAAAGAAGTGCAAATGTTAACGGGCAGGTTAGCAGCTTTGAACAGATTCATTTCTCGTTTTTCAGATAAGTGCTTCCCTTTTTTCCAGGTGCTGCGTAGACCTAATAACTTTGAGTGGACTTCGGATTGTGAAGAAGCTTTTATGAAGATTAAAAATATTTTGTCCTCTCCTGAAATATTGTCGAAGCCTCGAAAGGGTGAGCAGCTATTTTTGTATATAGCAGTATCGGATTATGCGGTGAGTGCGGTTCTGGTCAGTGAAGATACGAGAATTTCGAAGCCTGTCTACTATGTCAGCAAAAGTTTGGTTGTTGCTGAAAACGCTATTTGAAGCTCGAAAAATTGGCATTGTGCATAGTGGTGGCTGCAAGAAAAATGCGTCCTTACTTCCAGGCACATACGATTGTGGTTCGAACTTCATATCCATTAAAAAATGTTTTGCAGAAGCCAGATATCTCAGGAAGGATGACTAAGTGGTCTGTGGAATTAGGAGATTTCGATGTGTTATTCTATCCTCGAACAGCTATCAAAGCTCAAGCTTTAGCAGATTTTTTGGTGGAATTCCACTCAAGCAGATCCGAAGAGAAAGATGGTGAAAAGGTGAACGAGAATCCGACGTGGACAATACGAACTGATGGGGGATCCAGTAACAAAGGATCGAGTGCATGAGTTGAGTTGGTGGCACCAACAGGGGAATTTATGTTTCAAGCTATAAAATTTGGCTTTCATGCTTCGAATAACGAAGCTGAATATGAAGCTGTGCTAGCAGGATTACGGTTAGCAAAGATTTGTGGAGCGACATTTGTGCGCTTGGAAACAGATTCACAGTTGGTAGTTAACCATGTTAAAGGAGTATCGGAAGCTAAAAAGGAACGTTTGGTTTTGTACTTGCAAGAACTTCGGGGAATGATGGCACGGTTTGAAAATGTCGAAGTGGAGCATATTCGAAGAGGTAGCAACACAATGGCTGATTCTTTGGCAACAATGGCTTACTCTGAAGAATATCCGTGGATCATAACACAACCATCGCCTTCGATCATACCGAATTCTGAGCAGTGTGAAGTTGTTAGTGAGGTAGTGAATGATCCGATGTGCGCTCGAGGAGATTGGAGGTTTGACTTGTTAAACTTTATTTCGAAGGGAATTTTACCTCTTGATAAACACTTGCTTAAGAAAATAAAGTACAAAGCTCTTGGCTATGTGGTATTGGATGGAGTATTGTACAAAAGGTCTGCGTTGAAACCTTTGCTACGATGTTTAAGCAAGCAAGAGTCTCAGGACATTTTATCCGAACTGCATGATGGGGATGGATCAGCTCATTGTGGATTCAAAGCCTTAGCGCGTCGGGTATTGTTGGCAGGATATTATTGGCCTTCTATTATGCAAGATGCCAAGTCGTTAGTTCGAAGCTGTGATACTTGCCAAAGATATGCAAATTTAATACACAAACCGGCAGTACCCCTAATGACAATTTCAGAGGCGGTTCCTTTTGATAGGTGGGGGATTGATTTAGTGGGACCATTACCTATGGCTTCTGGAGGAAGACAGATGATTATTGTCGCGGTTGATTATTTTTCGAAGTGGGCAGAAGCAGAACCCTTAGCTGGGACAAAAGCTAAGGATGTAATCAAGTTTATTCAAAGTAACATTTGCTACCGTTTTGGAGTACCTCGAAAAATAACAACGGACAATGGTCCTCAATTTAATAATAAGGAAATGGACTCTTTTTGCTCTTCGAAAGGGATACAACAATGCTTCTCCACTCCTTTCCACCCTCAGGCAAATGGACAGGTGGAAGTTACAAATAGATCTATTTTGGATGGCTTGAAGAAAAATTTGGCAGGAGCAGCAGGGAAATGGCCAAATTATCTTCAAGAGGTGTTATGGGCATATAGAACAACTCCTAGAGAGGCTACAAAAGAGACTCCTTTTTCTTTAGTATATGGAATGGATGCTGTGTGCCCTGCGGAATCTACATTGCCTTCTTATAGACTACTACAATATTCCGATGCGGATAATGATGAAGCTAGAAGGGTGGAGCTTGATTTGTTGGAATAAAAAAGGGTCAAAGCACATTTGAATGTGATCCATTATCGAACATTAATGAGTAGGTACGATGCTAAAATTAAGAGGAGAGAATTCAAAATTGGCGATCGAGTATTACGAAAAGTATTTCTTCACACTAAGGATAAACACCTCGGAAAATTGGCCCCGAATTGGGAGGGTCCTTACGAAGTTAAAATGAGGGTCAAGCCAGGTTCCTACAGGTTGTCAGATCGAGAAGGGAGGATGCTTAAACACCCTTGGAATATAGAGCACTTGAAATTGTACTGTGAGTAAAACTGAACTTCGAATTTTTGTAAAACAGACATACTCTTTCCTTATCTGTTGGCCCAGAAAGGTTTTAACGAGGTGTCTGGTTAATATTGAATTTTTTAATAAAATTTCTTTTGGCCATTGGTTGTTTACTATAATGTGTGATTTATTATTTTGGTAACTTGGCAAAGACTGATCATCTTTGAAAGTTGACCAAGAATAATTTTCCGAAGCGATAGCTTTGAAGAAACAACCAAATTTTCGAGGTGCCACGTCTTATGTGTGCATCTATTTTTCGAGGTGCCACATCTTATGAGTGCATCTAATTTTAGAAATAACCAGTTCAAACAAGTATACCAGAAATTTAAGATAAAAAAAAGAAGTGGTTTACTCGTTGGATAAAATACGAAGTTTACAAAAAAGGGGGGAAGTACTTAACCACATACACAAAAAAACAAAACAAACTGCCTAGTCTATTAGGCATCATCTTCTTCTTCTTCTGATGACTCCTCTTCTGAATTATTTTCTTCTTCTGAGGAGGAGCTTGGTGGCGCTTCGAACGCTTCCTTTGGGCGTTTTTCTTCAGGAACTTGTTTCCAAAGGTTCGTTAAATCCAACCTTGGACAGGCAGCATGAACTTCTCGAAGAAGTTGAATAGCTGTATCAATTTGAGCCTTTTTGATACCTTCGAGCATTAAAGAGCCAACGTCGGCCTTGGCCTTTTTGACAGCAGCATTCTTTTCTTCTTCGAATTTTGTTCGAAGCGTAGTCAGCTCAGTTCGGCAATTCTTCAGCTTCTCCTGAGTTTCTTTAACAAGTTTCTCAGCATCGGAAGCTTTTTTCTTCGCCTCGGAGATATCAGTTGAATGTTGAGAATTTAGGTTTTTAAGAGCTAGCTGATGAGAAGTCTCCAAAGCCTCGACTTTTTCTTTGTGATCTTTAAGGAGCTTTTCTTTCTCAGCCTCGAATTTCTGAAGTGCCTCATTTTTTGAAGTCTTTTCAGACTCTGTTTCTTTCTTGCTCTTGACCAATTTTTGTGCAAGAAGCTCTAATTGTGCGTGTGAATTTTTCACTTCTTCACATAATTTATTAGCTGCAGCACTTAAATTATCAAAGGGACGAAGGATCGAAGCTACCTCATCGGATTTGTCTGAATGAGGAAGGACTGTTGGGTGGTTACGATCAGGAACAATGGCATTTGATGTTGAAGCCACATCAGCCCCAGTAGAAGTCGGTGGAATGACATTGGTAGGTTGGGAACCAGAAAACACAAAATCCACACTTGAATTAAAATCTTCGAAGTTGAGATAATCGTCTATTTGATTATCTCCAAGTGTCAATCCTCATTCAGGGTTTTCTTCAACAAAAGTTTTCCCACGCGCCTCGGAAGCTAGCACTGCTTCTAGTATATCAGCCTCATTCTTTTCAATTGGCTTGCTGGACTTACTCTTTTTCTTTTTTGGAGAGTTGCCCTTTTTCTTTTTCAGGATAGGTTGGTCTTCTTCGGATATGGTGGGAAGCGGAGGTGCAGATGTTTTTCTTTTCTCTGCACGCTTCGAAGTCTTGGAAGGGTTAGCCTTACTTGTGCTGGCCTTCTTATGGGTCGATTTTCCTTTCTTCTTTAGGGGAAGATGGCTTTCACTTCGGTTCCGCGTGGGAAGGTAGCATTTCCCATCTGGTGCAAGTATCCTTTCAACTGCTAGGATAGGGTCTGGTGGGACCATCGGATCTTGAGGGAAGTCTGCCCCTAGAGATATGCGCCAAAGATGGCTGTTGACGAAGTTAATCGGCTCAAAGGCTGAATGAAAGCCATTTCCCCAAGACTTTTCTGCCCATTCAGCCATTCGTTGGAAGATGACCTTGGCTTCTTTTCGACGACTCTTAAATCGCCTCGGAATTTCTAAGAAAAAGGGGAGACAAACACTTAGATAAATAAATTGATAAAAAAAAAGGGGGAGGGAAGATGTCACTTACTACTATCTTTCCATGTAAGGGTGAGTTTGGAAGGATTAGCATCGGAAATTTCTTTGCCGTTTTCCCAAGCTCCTGACAGGAAGACAAATCTTTGCTTCCAGAGTTTGTCAGCTTCGAGGAGGTCGTCGATAATTTTCAAGTCATCCTGAAGAGTTAGGTAATAAAACGGCAAAACTGGGCCATTCGAAATGCTGGTTACTGAGATGAAGTCCTCGATTTCAAGGGGAATGCCTCCAAGCCTCGATACCATGATTGCTGAGAATAAAGTGAAGAGCTGGTTGGGAGTGACTTGTGTTGGACACAATCTGTGGATTTCGAATTACCTCACTATCATCGGATCAAGGGGAAACCGAAATCCCCAGTTGAAGAGCTCAGGGTACACTACTAGCTCATCTTTCTGACAGTTTAAAGGTGTCTCTCCTTCCACTGGTAGTCGAAGAGTCATGTTGTCAGTTAACCCCCATAGTTTCTTGAGCGTCTCCTTCTCTGATTCGAGGTAGTAGCTGTAGGGAACATTCTTTAAGGCAAGAATATACCAAGCAGAAAGAGGTTTAAGATTTTCTCCTACTAAGGCAGCAACGCTCTCGGGAAGTGTAATAAGAGCTTTTTTCCCTCGAATCTTTTTAGGAGGAGCTACACCATCAGCCTCGGATTCCTCTTCGGTATCAGACTCAGTAGCTTCAGAATCGTCTTTTTTGTTATCTTCATTAGGGCGACTTCGGATTTGAGTCTCCTGTTGAGTCACAGGAATTGGCTGACTACACTCTGGTGTAATGTCATCCACTTCTTGTGGGGGAGGAGAAGAGTGTGGGGGAGGAGAAGAGTTTTCTGCTTCTTCACCCATTGATAGAAAAGGTGATTTTTTGGTACGTTTAACTCTGATAGCCTCGAATTGAGGAGGGAGTGTGTTGGATTGAAGGTTTTTTTTCGCTTCGACTTGAAGGATAGGTGATTTGGGTTGTGATTGCTTATCAGTTGGTGGCTTGTCTAAAGTAACAACTTTAGATTTCCGATGAGGTCTCAGCGATGGAGAGTTAGCTGGATTTCGAGGAGGAGAGGATGCTAGATTAGTTTCTGGGTTTGAAGCTAAAGGCGAAGATGAAGTGGCAAGGTTGGGGTTGAAGTTACCATACTTAAAAGTAGTAGAAGAAGAGTGAGGACCGTTGTAGATCAACCCAGCAGCTTTGTACTCTTTGGATCTTTGAGAAATACAAAGATAATCGTAGGCACCGAATACTTGGTTACTGGAACTGGGAAAAAGAGTTTTTTTTTATTTTACTGGTTTTCTGGGTTTAGATCTATTGTATTTAGGGTATCTTCTCATACAATGGGATTGATATGATAGATTGCTCTGGTGGATGAAAAAGATGAAATAAGTTGAAGGGTTATGAAGAACAGATTGAAGATAGCTTGAAGAACAGGTTGAAGATGAAGAACAGGTTGAAGATGGTTCAAGAAGTGATTTCTCTAAAAAGTTCTTAATGAATGAAGAGTTGGGTATTTATAGGATAAAGGAGTGACGTCGAGAATATGGAAAAGCAGAACTAAAAAGTTGCTCTCATTGGGTGGAATATGAAGCGAAAAGGAAACGTGTAGTATCACAGGTCTACTATCAAAGGTCTAATCAATCTAACAAGTAGGGATCAGAGATTTCGAAGTGTTAGCAAAACTATGTTTCTAATAATAATATTCGAAGTTGAGGCGAAGCTATACTTCAAGTTGGCAAGTTCGAAGCGATGGGCACTTATTCACAAATTCGAAGATGAGGCGAAGCTATACTTCAAGTTGGCAAGTTCGAAACGAAGTCACAGACCATTGAGTTCGATCATAATAAGGAGATAAAGTGAGGAAAATGGAATTGACCCGAGGAAGAGTTCGAGGAGCTAATAGTTCTTATAAATATCTGTATAAGAACTAGGGGGGCTACTGATAAGGAAAGATATTACTGAGGGACCTAAGTGCAATTGATAGGGACTAAAGTGATAAGTTCTGTAAATATAGAGTTAAATTAGGCTTTAGGAGAAATGTAAGGGTTGAATTGTAAATATACCATTATGTAACCGTTTTTCTAACTAACTCACCCAGTCTATTTTAAAGAGGCTGAAGATGTTAGTTTGACCTATGAAATAATCAGAAGCACTTTTCACTACTTAAAATTTCCTAAGAGATTTGTGTTCCTGATTTTGTCAATTCCGCATTAATTCTTACCACCTACCAAAGTGGTTTGTCATATAAAAGATGGAGAAGTTTGATAGAAGCCGACACCCGGATAACCACCTCCAATAGCTTAATAATTTCATGATGAACTATGATGAAGATGATAGGTTACCGTGTCGTGCTTACTCACAGACCTTTAAGGATAGTCCTCTAAAATGGTATGATAGACTTCCTCAAGATTCTACTAAAAACGTCGACATATCTTGGACAGTTTTCCGACGGAAATTTTTAGGAAGTTAAGAAATATGAGAAGATGTTAATATGATCATGCAATGCAGAAAATAAGTTATGAAAAGTTTAAAAGATTATACATGACATTTCATTTTGACAAAGAATGGTATAGAGGATGCTTATGAGCAAGTCGTGTGTGTTTCGTTTAGACGAGGGATTTTTTACTGAAACTTAGCTCATGAAATTATTCAAAATAAAGTGTTTACCATTGGTGCTCTGCTAGCTCATATAAAAAATAGATTAATGTGGAAGATTATAAGAGATTAAAACTTTTCAATTTCTATATCAAAGAAAATTACCTACTCCAGTTCATCAGTAAGAGCAGACTCAAAGTCTACACTCTCAAATGTTTACTTTTTTCATCTTAAGAGGTTGAACCAACTGCTTCCTCGAGCAAGAGTAAATCAATAACTTCAGGCTCATATGCAATGATCAAGAGCGAACTAGTGGGTAGTGGGTTCAACATGACAAATTTTCAAAATATACATAGAATGTTTCTACTATTTACGATGAGACTCGAATATTTATCCTGTTCATGAAACCCTTTCGGGTTCAAAGACCCAAAAAAGATCAAAACAATGATACTAGTCATGATACGAGAGAATACATGATCTCAAGTAGGAGATATAAAATTTAATTAATAATGGAAAACTAACAACATTTCTTAAGACGCAAGAAATGGTTCAACAACAGCTTCTGATGGGCAACTAAATGGTATTATACAGAAGTATTTGAAAATGATTTAAAGCATGAAAATATTATGGTCATAGCATAATTTTTCGATGAATTTCATTTGTCTTTAAAGTATTTAGATCCATCTATAACAAAAAAACTATGAATGATGATTGATGAACAAAAGGTGAAGGGAAATGTCGAAAACCTGTTTAAGTTTTTTGAATCGTCAATTATTTCCTATGGGGATACTTTGCCAAACACTACCGTTTTTCCTCCGAAGAGGAACATTGTGAGCCTAACTACATATCTAGGAGGAGGAACTTCAACCCATTTTTACAAGAATCCATTTTCGATTCTTGTTTTCGGGGATGATGATTTAACAACACTAACTGGACCCCGTAAAGATGAAGTGGGAATAAGCACAACGAATGAAAGAAGAAAACTCTAGAGGATTCTAATATATACATCCAGTTTGACGTGTATGTCCATTTATAAATAGATGGATAATCCCCCTTTAATGTTTCACTCTCATATAACAATATTAGGATTTACTGGGGCCACCACCAACATCGGTGGAGAGTTCGAAGGGGAAGTATTTTTTAGCAGAGGTTACTTTCAAAAAATAGTGAAAGTACGTTATATGTTTTTCAATATGGAAACTGCATATAATGAGATTTTTGGTTTTGTCGACAAAAAATGCATGATATCGCATCTATCATAAGAGTTTTTTTGTAGTAAGAATAAATTGGTAAGAGCATGCTTTGTTGCTTCGTTAGGTCAAAAACAAAATTAGCAATTACAGTGGCCAACTTAGGGTGTCAGACGCTGACAAAGATCAGAAAGAGACCCCCAGTTCGTTAAGTACTGGTGAAAACGTTGAAGCTTAGTTATTTCTCGACGATAATTTTTTAAAGATTGGTACCTACTATCCCATGATGTGAGATAAGGCTGATTTTATTGTTATTAGAAAATCTACACAGGTTCTCTTGGTGTTTAGAAAATGTCACAAAAGTACTTGCAGATATTATATGTCATAAACTTACGGCATGGTCTCGTGCACGTCCGATAATCCAAAAAATAAGAACATTCACTGTTAAAAAATCTGAAGTGACTGTGGATGAACTAGATTATTTTTCAAAGATAAGTCATATCCGAGAATCCTAATATTCATTGTGGACAACCAATTCAGTGTTAGTGAAAATAAAAAATAAAAAATGTAGGGTGTGCGTTGATTTTACAGACTTTGTCATGACACGTTTGTGCAAACATACCGAGCGTGATGCTAATGGTCACCAAGACGGATATCAAGATGGCTGATTACCCTCGTAAATATAGTCGATGGAAATATTTCTCGACTCAGTCCGACCCATGAAATTGCGACCCCAACCAATTGCGATGAGTAATCGATAAAATATTGAACCAATATTCATTGTTTTATGTAATAAAGAGTAGATACGTTATAATTTAGTAAGTTAATGGGATGAATTACCAAGAAATAAACCCATTGTGCAGGCCCAACGACCCACCATCATCACTACAATTCATGTCTTAAAATATCCCTCGAGAACCTCTATATAACTCTTGAGATATTCGACACCTATTTATCTTTCAAACATTTTTAAGAGTCATCAAATCGAATAAGTGTTATGACATTCGATAAGAAAATGAAGATTACCTAAGCAGGCGAGAGTAACAAATTGTAGTATTGATTATTTTGTATGTTCAATTGAAACACAAGTTTTTTCAGTGGACAAATATTTTTGTTTTTCTTTATGTCCATTGGTATGATAGTTTTGGATGGACTAGTCGTGGAAATATTGTGGTAGTTTTTAGAATATTGATGTGCTAGTGCCTTTGTACTTCTTTCTTTCTTTGATTGTGTTTCTTCTCTTATGATTTTTTACTCCTTATTAAGGATGTTGATATCCATAGCCCATTCACATTAATCTCAGATGAGCTTTATTATAGCATCGGTATAATAAACTATTTTAGTAGAAGTTTTAGTGTTGACATCCATTACCTTGTAAACGTTAGTTGGAAATAAACTTTTTAATAGCCAGAAAAACGAACGAAGAAGGCTGTTTTGAGTAAAAATATTGTGAAACTTGTATTGCTAAAACGGTTCAGCAGCATGTGAGAGTTCGTTGAGATAGTTACGCCATGAGTTACCTTTTCTCTAATTTCTAGAAATTTCTTTAGATTCCTTAAAATTTTAACGGATTTCTCATAAGTATATGAGAAAATGAAAAATAAAACTTTAATAACATATTAAAAAACAATTGGACAAATTGTTTCTTTTATTTTATTTTATTTTCAGCATAGATAAATTTGTGATACGTAAAATATCATTCAAAGAAACAAATTATGTCTTCTTCAGGTTGGTTGAAAAAAAGATGAAATACCTGCTACATAAGAGTTTTCAAAGTCCGGGTCGTCTAGTTTGTTATCAAAGTTTAATGATGCTGAAGGTTTATTGGGATGAATATGGTTTTTTCATATAGTATTTTTTTGGATTTTAGAAATGAATGATGAGTTTTTTGAGCTACTAATCTTGATGAAATATTACTTGATGAGGTACTACTTGAGGAACCAGTATCATCTTGGCCATTCAGATAATTAAATGGATCAAAGTAAAAATTTGATTCTCTAGCTTTTGGCATGGTACTTAATGAATGAAAAAAGCAAATGATTTAGTGTGATGTGGGAAGTCGTAGGTTAAATTTAATTATTTAAATAATGTTAGATATTATAATCAAATGATTAAAATTTAGAAGTAAATGTCTTAACTAATAAAAATGGCATGTAGAGTATTTAGAGATGGAAGTACGAAGCATCGGTTCCCAAAACCAAGTTTAGAGAGAATAACTAAACACAGAAGTTATAGAGGTCAAAATTTTATAAAAATGAAACTAAAATTGATGTTTTTCAATATATTATAAATAGGTAAATTATAGTTATTTAACTGAAATGAGGGGTTCATATTAAATGTCAAATGTCTTAGAAACAAAGTGTCATAATTCTATTGGTTAAAATAATAATATTGTTAAAATTTATGAGTATTGTTTATGGTTTGCAGACTAAAAATGAGTAAGTAAAGAGAAGTAGATATATTATGGGAAAATAGTTTCTAGAGAAAGAAAGTCGAGAAGTTGAAGTGGATTAATCTCAGAGTCAGAACCCTTTATTAGTTCAGCCTTGACCATTAATCCTTCACATATTCATAAAACTCCAAATCTCTCTTATAACTATGCAATTTATCATACAAGGTTTTATTTATTTATATTTTGATCCCCAAAATTCTATTATTTTATTAGTAGCTCCTTTAATTCTTATGAAAGACAATAAATGAGAACTAATTAGTTTCGGAAATCCTTACAGGTAAAGAAAATTCCCTTTATCCAGGATTCGAGCTGTTTCAATCTTATTGTTCGTGGTGAGTTCTATTATTAAAAATATTGTCTTAGGAAAAAGTAATACGTGAATTCTAGAGAGAGAGAGAGTTTTTAGAGAGAGAAAGTAGGAGCACAATTAAGTAAGATAAAAAAGTGTTCAACCCCTTTATTAGTTCAGTCTTTCCCTTTATATAAAGGCGCTAAGACTCAGCTTCAAACTAAAAACGGGCATATAAAAGGGGGTAAATTACCCATAGTCCTCAATAATATTACATAGTCATAATTGTTCTACTATACTTATATTATTTATATTTTAGTCCTTAAATTCCTACTTCTATATCAGTAGCCCCCTTAGTTCTCATGTGAGTAAATGAATGAGAACTAAATGTCTTAGAATCCTTCCAGAAGCCATATGAGAAAAATCGAAGTAAAAGACTCAATAGAAAACTCGAAGCTAAAAACTCAATAGAAAACTCGAAGCCAAAAACTCAATAATTTATTTTTCTTTCTCCTCGAATCATTCTGAAAGCAGTTTCAGAACACAGTCATCGAGCCAAAAACTCAATAATTTCTTTTTCTTTCTCCTCGAATCTTTCTGAAAGCAGCTCAGAACACAGTCATCAAATTCAAATTGGATAATGATAATCTTCGAATTTTGTCAAAGGTGCCCACAAAACATACCCAAGAGTAGACTCCAAACTCCTCTTTCTTCCAGCGAAATAAAAAATAAAGAGTAGACTGATGAGATAGCCGAATTGAAAGGCGATTTAAAAAAAGAAAAAGTTGATGCTGTTGTTGCTACGGAAATTGAATGTTCCAAAGACATGTTGGCTGCCATTAACAACGGGAAAGAAGAGACAATCATCACTCTTCTTCGAGAACTTCATGCAACTTATCCAAAAATTAACCTCTCAAGTTTTTGGAACGACATTCCTATCGAACGACGTCCTAGTGAAGCCTTCGATCTCGTCCCAGACTCATCATCATCAGAAGAGGAGTCATCCGAGGACGAGTCGTCTGAATAACTTTATTGCTCTTTAATATTGTGTTATCATTTTTGTACTTGTCAAACTAGAACCCTGCTTATTATACTTCATCGATTAATCTAATTGGTAAATGTTTTTTTTATTTCTAATTTTTATCATCCTCATAAATTATTTGATGTTAGCAATCTTAAAATAAGTATAATAACTTTTTAAACATAATTCCTTAAATACGATAATCCACTTCGAAATTCACACAATATATAATTACAAATTACAAGCATACCATCTCGAATACCTCAGTGCAGTTAGTGAACGTTCAACTTCGACAAATCATAGCACGTCTGGTGAACGTCGTACTTCGAAAAAACACAATGCATTATTGAGCGTTGCACTTAAAAAAATCACAATATATTTACTGAACGTAGTACCTTGAAAATGGTTCTTTCTTCGAAAAGTGTAATAAACACTTCGGAACATTAACTCTTAACCAACATCAACGATGATCAATCTTTGATTAGTTGTTAAGATAGTTTTTAATAAACACTTGTAAACTACCATTGGCCAAAAATGCATTTTATTGATAACATTGAATATATACATAGCGCCTCGTTAAAACCTTCCTGGGCCAACATGGTAGGAAAGAGTGAGACATTCAATAGTAAAAAATCCCAAATACAAAGATAAATATATTCCCAATAAAGCTTCAAATGTTGTATAAAACGATCGTAGAGGGGTCAAACACAAAATGGCTATGGTTTGGAGTTTGGTGCTTGTTTTTTTTGCTACAATTTTGGTGTTTATTTTGTGTAATAAACTCATAATGCAAAAGAATCCTTACGAGTTTGAGAGTTGTCGTTAGAGATATAAAACCTAGTCCAATTAGCACATATAATTTGTCTATAAATAAAAGCATTGCCAAAAAATGATATTTTATTACGAAAGAATTATTCTATAGTTAGATAAACTAATAATCTTTAAAAAGTAATTAAAACCAAGTATTATAATCATAAGTTGATAATCATTGTGGACTTAACAAAAGAATATTATGTTGGGCTCTTCCTATGTGGGAGTCTAATTATTATATGTGCTTAGGCCATATAAAGGTAACACATAGGATTTTGGTTTCTGTACAAATATTCTCCTATTTTCTCATGCTTTATGTTGTCACAATTCTATGTGTAGTGCAGTGCAGTGCAATTTTGAGAGAAAAGCAATTCGAGGCAGAAATTTGTGCTTTCAATCAGACTTTCTTCTGTTGTTCGATCGACTTCAATTTTAGTGAGCATACTCGTCTATTTGTCCTCTACAATCTGACTAAAGAGATTTTGGTTTGGATTCTTTTAAGAGTGTTTTTCAGTCAGCCTCTTGTAACTGTGTTTTTGGGGATATTTCATTGAGTTGTCTGATTTCGGTTTACTATCTTGTGTATTAGGGTTGTGTATGAAGTTTTCATATTTTGTGTGGTGTATGCTCTAGTTTTATCTAGATAATAGGTTTGTAACCGTCTTCTCATAGTGAATATTGGGTTGGATTCTGAAATTAGTCTCGTGGTTTTTAATTCCTACACTGGAAAGGTTTTTACGTAAAAAGGTTTCTCTGTTATTTGAATTGATTTTATTCATACGTGGTATTTTGTTTGGGATCTTTATCTTTAATAATATTTGATACAAGAAGGAAAATTTTGTTTGTACTTCTATTTCATGATAAGGTGGTATCAAAGTTGCTAGTTATGTACTTGTCTTGTATCAAATATGGAGGTTAATACAAGAATAATGGTGTTATAAATGGTTCGAATTATCATGTATGGAAATCGAACATGGAAGATCTTATCTATGTTAAAGGTTTTCATAAACCAGTGTTCCGTGATGAAAAACCTAAAGATAAGTCTGATGCAGAATGGATAACTATTGATTGACAGGTTCGTGGATTTATTTGGAAATGGGTTGATGATAATGTGTTGAATCATATTGTAGACGAAAAGGATGCAAGGACTTTGTGGAGTAAAATTTAGGATTTATACGCTCGGAAGACATGAAACAGTAAGTTATTTTTGTTCAAACAGTTGATGTATTTGACATGTCAAGATGGATAATCTCTTAAAGATCACTCGAATATATTCCAAGGCTTGATTACTCAGTTGGCTGCTATGGGTATCAAATTTGATGATGAGGTTCTTACGTTATGGTTGCTTGGTTCGCTGTCAGACTCGTGGGATACTTTCAGAATGTCTCTTTCTAATTCAGCTCCTAAAGTAGCTGAATAAAGATATGAGAAGAAAAACAGTTGGCTTCTCTTCACATTCAGAAACTCTAATTGTTGAGAAACGTGGTATAAATGAAAATTGCAGTTGGAAAACTAGAGGTAAAAGTGGAAGCAAGAGTCAGAACAAGTCTAATAAATTTGCAGATTGGGAGTGCTACTATTGTCATGAGTGATAAGAGCATAATATGTCAAGATTATTATGGGGATTAATTGATATTAGAGAAGAAAATAAGGACCTATTTGTAAATATTGGGAAACATAGAAAACAAATGTATTTAGGAGGGCTAATATGTACTAAATTAAACATAACATATGTTCGTGGAGCCCACCACTAACCATATATAAGGAAAGATCCCCTGTTTGGGAAAAAGTATTTTCTATTGATTAGTACAAGTCATCCAATATTCAGCCCTGAATATTTTTAGAACCATCATTGGCGCCGTCTGTGGGAAACGAGTGATACCCAGAGATCAAGTTCTCCAAAATCTCGACCTAAGGAAAAACTTCCGATGTGAAAAAATGGTATAATCGGTTGCCTCAGGGATGTATTAAAAACTTTGGCATGTTCTGCCTGATGTTTAGACAACATTTTATAGGAAGAAAAAACTTCCGAGTAAATGGTGACACAATCGTGAATTATCGAGAAAGGCTCCGGAAAAGTTTGACTACACCTGATGTTTTCTAGATGAAAAAATAGATCTTGATTATTGCGATGAGAGTGTTGCTTTAACGGGTTATAGGCTGGGTTTGTTGTGCAGTCCTCTAAAGCAAGTTGTAGAAAAAAAAAGAAAAAGTTTACTTTCTCTGCCTTGTTAGCTCATGTGGAAGAGCACATTCTAATTAAAGATACTGCAATGTCTGAATTGGAAGCTCAAATCCAGTAAACTGCACAAGCTTCGGTGGTATCATATCAACAAAATTTGTAGAAGAAAAATTCAGTTTCCCAACCACAACCAATAACTACTTTGGCACCGACAACACAACAATCGAACGGGAAAGGGTCAGGGCCTCCAATACAGAAAGTAAGGAACAAAAACTAAGTAAATTCATACCGACCCATATCAAATAAATGGGTTCGACCCGCCCACTTCGCATATTTAACTGAGTGCATTTCAACTATTTTTGATAAGTCGAAGAGAAGCGTACATTTTCGAAAACCTTTTCCAATCGGAACTCCTCGCAAGATCTGGAATAACCGATACTTTAGGTATCATGAGGATGTGGGACATGACACCAAATATTGCACTGTGTTAAAGAAAGAGGTACAAGTGCTAATTGATAATGGGAAATTGACAGACGATGTGAAAAAACAAGTTCAGCAAAGCTGGGCATCTAAAGAAATAGTGGCAATGCCAAAGCAAGAAACTGATTTAATGATTTCCGAGGTCACAGATCTGTTTTATATATCCACTGAATACTTGGATCCCGACCAAGACACAAATGTGATTGGAGTAATTGAAGAAGTAGTTCCTGCAGTACGGGAAAAGGTGAGTGATTTGTTCAAGTGTTTTAAATCTTTGACTATTGTTTGTGGTGATTCAATGGCAGGGATCACTAATTATTCTCGGAAAATGCACGTGGTCAATCTGGCTACACATTTAGAAGCAAGAACCTCACTGTATTTATATCAAAACCTGTCTCCCATTCTATGTTTCGATGATGATATGAGAGACATTGATGAGAAGAAGGGAGTATGATGATGATATGATGATATGATGATATAATCATAGCGGCAGTTGCTGGTGAAGAAGTTCGAAGGATATTGGTTGATACTCGAAGTTTGGCAAATATCATTTTCTTATCAACTTTTTCAAAGTTTAAGAAGCCGCCGATAATTGTTAAATCAAATCGGACTATCGTTGGTTTCACGGGGGCATCGACAGAAGTGGTTGGAGAATTTGAAGTTGTGGTCCGGTTGGGTCGAGGACCTTTCAAGAATGAAGTAATGATAGTTTTTTAGTGGTAGATTCCCACACGTCATATAACACAATTTTTGGTCGATCTTGGTAATCGAGGATGCATGCAGTAACTTCTACACTAGTGTGTGAAATATATGGTTGGAAATAACGTCAGTGTAGTCAGAAGCAGCCATCGAACATCAAGAGAATGTTACCGAGCAGTGTTATCAACAAAGACTGATAATGAGATGATCGATGCAAGATATTAGCAATTAGTGAGGTCGGCCCCAGGATCGAAATCTGCAGATGATCCTACAGAGACCCCAGGATTATATTTTACTCATCTTAAATGAGGTATCCAAACTCGTCTTAAATGCGGTATCCAAACTCGTCTTTACTATAGCCGATCATAGTGTAATTTTTTTTATTTGGGATCAAAACTTTTGGAATATGGTGTCCTCATATTCACTATTTAAGATTTATGTTTTAGAAAGTAAACCCGTACCTTTTAAGAATGATCATCGATAAAAGTCACGAAGTAGTTTCCCTCGTCTAGATGAAACAATTGTTGGCCCCAAAACATCAGAGTGAACAATTTTTTGCCTTTCTTTCTTTGAGGTTCTGCCACTTGTCTGAAAACTGATCATTTTTCTGTTATCCAAGTATGCAGTCTTCGCACATGTCTATATCAATTGACTGTAGACCTGTTAGTTTCCCATTCGAGTGCATAATTCTTGTCCCGTTATCACTCATGTGGCTAAGTCTCTAGTGCCACATGTTTGGATTTTCGTGTCCTAATGCTATTGCAATTGAGCATCGCACCGTTTTTGTCTTATAAATAGTACCACTCTTTTTTCTGTGTGCAACTATCATTGCACACTTTATCTGATTCTCACAATGGAAAGTAGTAGTGTAGCCTTCGCTAGCAAACTTTCCTATTGAGATTATGTTATTTCTCAAGCCATGGATATACCTGACATCTTCAGCTCCCAAATAGACTCATTCAACTTAAGCTTCACTATAACTTTAGCAACAATATCACAAGGTTGATAATCACCAAGATATACATTTCCAACGTTTCCAATGACATGCCTCTTTAAAAATCCTTGCTTCGAAGTAGCGTGAAATGATGCTCCAGGGTATAACAACCAAGACTTTTCCTTACTTTTGAAGTAACATATCAACACATCATCTCCTTCTAAAGTGACATTTTCATTTGTCTTCGTCTCCTTATCATTTGGTGCTCTTTTGCACTGAATTTCATAGTGTCTCGTTTTCCCAGAGTTCCAACACTTGACATGTTTTTACCCTTAAGAATTTTTGGGATTCCTAAACTTGGACCTCTTGTCTTTTGATCTACCTCGTCGGTAGTTCGATTTGTCGCGTCCATTCCTTCTGGTTGAGTTTCTTCCTCTCGAGTCTGTGTGCAAGACTGAGGGTTTGATGATTCATCTGACTCTCACCTCTAAATCTCTCCACTAGGAACTAAATTACATATATGATCAAATATTTTAACTTATTGCTTCCTAAGAAGCTACTCATAGTTGTGAAGGTAACATTCCAACTTTCTGGTAGGGAAGACAAAAGTATCAATTTCATCGTATTTCTTAATCAAAATCAATTTTAACCGAACTAAACTTGGTTATGATTGTGAGGTGTTAAGATACTAGTGCGCCTTCTATCATTCAAAAGTTCAATAATCCCTAACCAAGTGAAGTTGGTTAAACAACGACAGCTTCTCATACATACTGGGTAAAGCCTTCATAAGATCAACAACGGTTGTTTTCTTTATGATATTGAAGCCAACAACCCAGGATATCATCAATTAGTTCACTCTAATGGCTTGTATGTTAAGAATGTTCCATTCTTCATCTTCTATACTCTCTCGATTATTTTCTGAAAAGGGTTAATAAAGCTTTTTCTGGTACTGATTTTCTTTAATATGCATCTTTGAAAACTTTAAATTTGCACCATCAAATATTTTGAGTCTCATTTTTCTTTTGTATGTAGCCATTACTCACACTCAAATTTGACCTCCTATGGATCTCTCATAAACCTAATTCTCTGACACCAGTTGTTAGAAAAATGTATAACTATATTATAACAATAAAAAAACATAAATTGTTAACAGAGTTCAACAAATTATGCATACTTCTCGTGAACTACTGTAGATCAATTTTATTAAAAAATACTATGTGAATTTGTATTTTCGATACACTTAGAAAAACTAGGTGTGGGTTTTATATGGGCTTCAACACACAAAGGAAGCATAAATAATTATAAACTTTATTAACTATGATTAGTAAGTCAAAAATGACTCACTAAATGACTGTAATATTCTCTTATAATTAAAAACATCTTCAGACCCCTTGGCTAACACATATATGTCCATATGTATTATAATAATGTTGGTTTTGTATCTAGTATATGCAAACGATACATTTATTATCACCTCTATTTCTCAAAAATAGATTTAGAAGATCTAAGAGATGATCATCTATTTTTTTTCATGATTAAACTTTATTAAAAAGGGTAACAGTTTTATGATGATTTAACACGAGTTGGTCAAGTCAGTGAAATCCAAAACGGACTAAAATGATTGTTATTTTTTTATATATATTTCAGATTTTAATAGGAAATGTTTATAAAATAATTTAATTTTTTCTATAACTCTTTAAAATTTATATATATATATATATATGATAAACTCTTTAAAAACCATCTCTCTTACTATTTGAGTAATAAAGTATGTTATTTTTTTCTCCAATTGACCAAAAAATAGAAATAAAAGACATATCCCAGAATTTAATTTCGTACAACATGTAGTGACATCATTCTACTATCCTTTCACGTGTACAAACACGCCAAGATCAACTGTTCTTTGATTATTGGCTGAGATTTTAGATCCATTCAGACCCTTTAATGACTCAGGTTGTTTCTACAAACAAATATATACTTTCAAAATTCTTCGACAAACATGTTTGTGAACCTTCATACTAACAATAATATTCTTCTCACCTTCGACAGAGCTAACCGTTAGGTTCCAACAAACGTATTTTCACCTAAGTTTTGGCCTAACTCATGTCATCGTAGACATTCAACGGTTCATTCTCTTTAAGTCTTCGGTTTGCCATCACCATCATTTTAACCTCTTGTGCAGTACATCTGTTTGAGATACTTTTAGCCTTTATCTTACAATTTTCTACATAGGCTTATAATAACTCCCAACATTTGTTTCCCCCGATGTTCAACTAATTTTTAGAGACTAGTTCACCGACATCTTAGACTTGCACAAGTTTAATGTGGTTCGTGAACCTTGAAACCGATAATACCATGGTCAGAGCATCTGAATGATTTTTCTCAATTGAAATCTTTTCGGTCGTAACTTGCTATCACTCCACCACATGGTCAGAGCATCCGAATGATTTTTCTCAATTGAAATCTTTTTGGTCGTAACTTGCTATCACTCCACCATATCTCAGAAGACGTGCAATTTGATATATACGTATTTAGTTCTCTTATGTAATTTTATATTCTTCGTCAAATGAAGATCATTAGTATCATCAAAGAACAAAATTATATCTTGTTCAATACTAGTTATCTCACTGAATAATACCTGTACCCATATAACTTCCTTTATTGCTGTTATAGCAGCCATAGATTCAGATTATGTTGATGATAAGGCAACAATTTTTTGTACACAAAATTTCCACCTACCATTCCCCCCCTAAAAAGTAAATAGATGATCTAAAGTTGATTTTATTGTATCAAGACAACCAGTATAATCAGAATCATCATACATTTCCAACATTTTATCAATTGTGTCCTTCCAATTATAACATAACCCAAATTCAACAGAACCCTTAAAGTATTTCATGAGCTACTTAAGGGCTTGTCAATGAGGCTTCCGCAGATCTGATATAAATCTGCTCAAAATACTAAAATAGTAGGCAAGATTAGGTTGCATGCATATCATTTCATACATAAAACTTTCAATGACATTGACATAAGGTATATCTTGCATGAACTTCTTATCGGTTGCTTCGGTTGGTACTTGAGTGACACTTAGTTTGAAATGGGTACTAATGAAAGTTCCAACCTTTTTGGCAGACGTTATGAACTTTTTTAAGGACCTTATGTATGTATTCTTGTTAGGATAAAAAAAAATATCTCTTCGGACTGTATTCTTGATCTGAATAACAAGCATCCTTCTAGCCTCTCCCATATCCTTCATCTCAAACTCTTCATTCAACTAAATGTTTAACGTTTCAACCATTCTCTTGTCATTTCTATGTATTAAGGTATCATCCACATTTAATTGATATAGGATCTAGCTCTGCATATGTGTTTCCCTATTACAAAAAACACAATTTCCATAATAGCTCCTTACATACTTGATAGACCTCATAAAATAATGAAATGTTTCATTATGTTGCCTCATCGACTGTTTCAACCCATATAGAGGTATCTTCAAGAAACACACATCTCTTTCCTTCCATTCTTTAAAACCTTTCAGCTGATACATGTAGATGGTCGCTTTCATGTTGATACATGTCGTGTCGGACCCTACAGATCTGAATGAATATGTTCAAACACATCACTAGTTGTATGGTCACTACGCTGAAACTTGAACCTCTTGATTGTACTTAGCTCGTAACTTTCACGAAAGCTCAACTTCTTAATTATGCTACCTTATAACAACCCTTGTTTGCTAAACTCAATAAGGTATTTTGACTTACATACCCAAGTCTTATACTGTTTTCTTGTTGTCGGATGCTATAGCAATGTTCAGTGCCTCGACCTTGATAGTGATATTCTTGTCCATTCTCACTTCTCACTTTGCAGAAAGTGACTTTCTTGTGTCGTTGCCCTCGAAGCTGATGATAGGACTCTCAACACTCTTTGTATGGATAATAACAATGGTGGTGGCTTTTAGTGCAGCGCTTTTGTTGACCTACAATCATGAGTTTTACCGGACTCCAATGCTTATAGTGTCTCTTGCTGCTGTCACCGCTCTATCTTTTGCGTGGTTGCATCGTCGTCTCTTGTTCCATACTATGCGCTCAACATATTGGTCTAGATTCTTTTTAATGCACGTAATCCCAGGCTATACAAACAGTAAACCTAATCCTAAACATCTGAGCCATTTTAAATGCATGTTGACTATTTGTAATGTTTTGAATATTGGTTTCCTACTCCATGAACTATATATATGTATATCACGTGTGAAATTAAATTATAGTGATAACAAGAAATAAAAAGAGAGATATTCTAATTGAACTATGTTGTATATGTTTTTTTTTTCATGTTTACATCGACAGTATACATATATATTATAGAGAAAAGTACCTGAAAATACCCACTCAACTATCTTATTACCCGGCAGTACCCAAATTTAACATAGTGTTACTTAATACCCAGACTAATAAATTGGACAAAAATACCCTTCCATTATATATACCCATTTTTCAATTCCAACCCACTTTTTCCACCTTCCTATCACCCTAAACAAACGCAAAATTCTAATTTTAGAAACCACCAGAAAACAAACCGTTCGACTTTGTTATACTCTCTCTCTCTCTCTCAAACCCAAAAACCCTACAGCTTCTCACCGTTCGCACCTTCGACACTATCGCACCGGTCAGCGTCTTTTACTCACTCAGACTACACACCTTCTGTTCGACAAAGTTGTCGTGAAGTCGTCTCTGAAAGCTTCAATCTCGTTCTCCGACCGGTGAAATTTAACAGGTATGCATTATCGTGGAAAGTGTATATTTTTTTGCATTTTTGATGAATTTGAACCATTTTTTTCTCTTAATTCACGATAGGCGTTGCTTTTTATACTAGAATGAAGTATCTACTGACGATAGTTGCTCAGTTTATGGGTTTATAGTCGAAGGCAGGGTAGAATTTTAGTTGCATGTAATACTAATACTTTCCTGAGAAATATTATGTATGTTAGATCTGCATTAGGTAGTTCATTGTTGATTTTGGTGTTTGTTACATAATTCCCAGATCCCTGCAACGTGCATGTAAAAAGTGTAACAGTTCGCATCCTGATCACCCACTATGCAAACAATTCGCAGCTTGATTGTATGTTTATGCTTATTTACAATCAATTCGCAGCTTGAGCTGTGAATTGTCTGTTAAAACAGTATTTATATGTACGCGATTCGCAGCTTGTGATGCGAATTATTTGTGACACTCCAAATGATTTGTGTTTGTGCAGAAAGTATGACAACAAAACCTAGCTACTACAGATCAGGATTGGTGAGCCTTCTGAAGCTACTCAAAGACATGCGAATTACAAGGGATTACATTGAAGCTGCAAGAAATACACCCTTCTACACGCTTCTGAAAACAGCGTTCCAAATCCGTAATGAGGAAGAGCTGCCAAGGAAAAAATTCTACCAAATCATTCAGTATATCATCGAGCGATTCTCTGTGGATAGAGACGCCTTTAGGATTGGCAACAAGTATATAAAGCTAACTGAAAATGATATCAAGATCATATTCGGGTTGAGGCATGGCACCGAGAAAATGGTGTTAACAAAAACCGGAGCTTTTCACAACAAGTATGCACCCGACGAGGAGGACGAATCAAGGATGATGAAGAAATACTTCATGGGTAAAACTGGCAGGAAAGTAGCAGCTAGTAATACCAAAACAATAACAAATGTCATTATAAAGGTACGTCTAAAATGGACTTCATCTTTATAAAGCAAGATTTTGTACATTTTTAACATAGTATGTTGTCATTGGTTTTAGAGGAGGGTATAGAGAAGGCCATAAACGAAGAAGGGGAGCATGAGTTGGAAGACGTGGCGAGGTTGTTGATACTGTTTTTGTGCTCCACGCTATTCTACTCCGTATCTGGAGATATCTTGGGCTGGAGATATCTGGACTTCATCTTTATAAAGCAAGATTCTGTACATTTCTAACATAGCATGTTGTCATTGGTTTTACAGGAGGGTATAGAGAAGGCTATAAACGAAGGAGGGGAGCATGAGTTGGAAGACGTGGCGAGGCTGCTGATACTGTTTTTGTGCTCCACGCTATTCTACTCCGTATCTGGAGATATCCTGGGCTGGAGATATCTGGACTTCATCTTTATAAAGCAAGATTCTGTATATTTCTAACATAGCATGTTGTCATTGGTTTTACAGGAGGGTATAGAGAAGGCCATAAACGAAGGAGGGGAGCATGAGTTGGAAGACGTGGCGAGGCTGTTGATACTGTTTTTGTGCTCCACGCTATTCTACTCCGTATCTGGAGATATCCTGGGGTGGAGATATCTGGACTTCATCTTTATAAAGCAAGATTCTGTACATTTCTAACATAGCATGTTGTCATTGGTTTTACAGGAGGGTATAGAGAAGGCCATAAACGAAGGAGGGGAGCATGAGTTGGAAGACGTGGCGAGGCTGCTGATACTGTTTTTGTGCTCCACGCTATTCTACTCCGTATCTGGAGATATCCTGGGCTGGAGATATCTGGACTTCATCTTTATAATGCAAGATTCTGTACATTTCTAACATAGCATGTTGTCATTGGTTTTACAGGAGGGTATAGAGAGGGCCATAAACGAAGGAGGGGAGCATGAGTTGGAAGACGTGGCGAGGCTGCTGATACTGTTTTTGTGCTCAACAGAATAAACAATTATGACTGGGCTGGATCAATACTGTACAAGCTTCTACAATCTATCAGGAGTTGCTTAGCAATAGAAAGAGCTGATAAATTCGCCGGCCGCGTCGCCCTTGTAGTTGTAAGATTGATCTATTCAATATAAAAATTAGTTATGTACATATCATCGTGTTGATAAAACTTGTCCCCATGCAACAATCGGCCACGAGGTAGCGAAGCAACCTCGATACCAAGCTTCTTCAAATGGTTGGAGTTAGAGTGCCACGCATCAACCATGAATTATCTTCTTAGAACACCCTACCTGGATAATGACCAGGTATAAGCTTTATATATGTATTGAACTGGGGGTGCATACAGTTCGCAGCATATCATTCGTTTTGCTTAGAAAAATGTATCAATCATTTCGCAGCTTGATATGAATTTTACTTCGCAGCTTCTTTTTCAACACAGTTCGCATCATATGGTTTACACTTAGTTCGCATCATATGTTTTACACATAGTTCGCAGCATATTGTCCCATACACATTTCGCAGCTCAGAATGTGAAATGTGATTTAAAATCACACATTTCGCATCATATGATGCGAACTGTTTCTAAAAAACAATTCGTTTGTCTACACCCTCATACTTTCGAAACAATTAATTTACTTACATGTGCCTCTGTTGGTAGGTTTTAGAAGGTCAATTACAGCTTACCGAGGCTGAAATTTAAGCTTTCGGACCACAAGAAGATAATGAAGATGCAGAAGTAACGGTATCTACTTCACCGGAAGAAAGACCTAGGAAGAGGACGAAAAGCACAACATCAAAACCAAAACAAAGGAGACGAGCATCACAGAATGTAATGAATAAGGTGATGTCTCCCAGACCCGAACAACCAACACCACCCGAGCCATCGATTCCACCACCAAGACTCCCCAAGCAAACGATTCCACCACAACTGAAAGGAAAATCCAGGCAGGAGCCCTCCGACAACGACACAACCAGTATGAGTGAAACAATCGGTGATTATGTACTCAAACGCAGAGGTCCTAATCCCGATATTTCTGCAATTGCTGCTCAATCAAATCGTTTGAAGACATACGCCGACAAGAACAAGTACGAGAGAAAGATTGAAAAACAGGCCAGAGAAGTAAGTATGACTTGACCTTAAATAATCACTACAATCAGCACTTAATATGTTTATAAAAAGTTTGCTATCATTTTTGCAGCTGAAAGAATTGAAACGCAAGATAGCGGAACTTGAAGCACAACAACTCCACAATGCTATCTCTCAGCCAATTTGCCGGATTGAAAGCCCAATAGAGCAGGTACCAGCAGCACTTCCAAAGAGAGAAGAATCCACTGATCAGCAAGCACCCGTGTCTAATGTTGATCAGCACCATGCTGATGGAGTACTGCCAGAAGAAAGGGACGATGATGCCCACCATTCACCCATCATGGAGACACATACAGAGGAGGTAGATAATGTAAGTGGATGATATGATGTTATCAAACAAATATCAGGACTCTTGTGTAGTCCTGTCCAAACGTTTCGCAGCTTAAGCTGCGAATTATATAATAAACTAGTGGGTTGGTTATTACACAATTCGCATGCTGAGCTGCGAATTGTTAGGAATGTACAACACAGATAACAGGTCAGCATGCGAATCGTGCTCAACAATGATTAATTTATGCTTAACCCTTCCACCCTTTTGTTTTTGTTTTATTTTTGTATGAAACAGGAGACCGAAAGACAACAACAACAACAGCAGAAACAGCAAGACCAGCAGCAGGAACAACAACAACAACAAGAACAACAGCAACAAGAAGAAGAACAACAACAACACCAACAGCAACAACAAGAAGAACAACAACAACAACACCAACATCAAGAACAAGAAGAACAACAACAACAACACCAACAGCAAGACCAAGAAGAACACCACCAGCAACAACAACACCAACAGCAAGAAGAAGAAGAACACCCCCAGCAACAACAACAAGAAGAACACCACCAGCAACAACACCAGCAGCCACAGGTTCAACACGAAGACCGGCAACAAGAATAACAACAACGAGAGAAACAAGGACAACAAGAACAACAACAACAGCAACAGATAACCTTGGCGAAGAGAGAAAGGCTAACTCAAGAGATAGCACCTCAAGAGTCAGAACCTGTCCATCCCGGTGAAAAGACGGAACTACTTAGCCAGGAAGGACCATCCTTAGAAGACAACACCACTTCTTCGGTGGAACCTCAAAGACCAACGGTGCTGTCAGCAAAGTCAGAATTGCTAAGCCAACGTGAAACTGTAGGCCCGGTAACAAATCAACTGCAAGCTCCAGAGTCCCACGATAACACAGTAGGTTTACCCGATGCTTTTGTTGATGGTATTTACACTCAAGTTTCACAGATATTTTTAAATGAAATTGATAATGTATATTACGATTCTATAATACAACGGTCTTTGGAGAACATGTCGGAGGATGAATTTAATGATTTCTGCCGACACAATCCATATCCTATGCCGAACAAGTCAACGACATTGGTTATCGCTGACCGTGCGGTAAGGCCTACTTATAATGATTTCCCATCATAACATGAGATTTGTGTTAGCAAACTGAATGGGGTATTACAAACGAATATCAGGGTAGGATACGAACTGTTCAGTGAAACCTCGAACAGTTCGCATCCTACCCTGATAGATACTTATAAATTTATTAAACTGGAACCATACAGTTCGCAGCCTAAGATGCGAACTGTTTGGAGTCGTTGCAATTATAATCACTGACGCCCTTCTACTTTTGATTTTTGTTATTTACTAAGCTCGAGCCCAGTAAAGAGATAGAGGAGCCAAGTTTTACTCTACTAACACAAACGCAGCCTCAAGTGGCAGAGGAAGAAGAAGAGTTCGTAATAACAATACGGGAACCGCCAGTAGTAGAATACAGCGAGTGGCCAAAGAAAACAAAAGTAACTGACCGTATCGATCTGGCAGAATACCACAAAATACAGTTAGTTAAAGCCTACGAGAGCGACACCCCTGATCTAGTGGTATGGCAGTTACGAGAGTCCAAGTTTACATACGGAATCAGGGTACAAGCGAGTGATGTCATGGAACTACCTTTAGAACTGGAGCTGGACGTAAAGGTATCCAATTGTCAACCAATTCTATTTTCAATTTTTCAAATATGTATTCTATATTTAACATAAATCTACAACTCCTTTGTTAGGTTATCGATGCTTGGATTCGAAAGATGCTTGAAGAAGCAGACTTCAAAGTTCCATGCACTACAGCTAAATGAGAGCATCACGACGCCGTACTGATTTCGGGCATGACTGCGGTAAGTTTAGCTCAGGTAAATTGAACAAAGTTCTCAGAAAATGTTCTCATTTTAATATACTCTTGCTTGGATGCAGCATCAAATGAAAGCAGGGTGGCAAGTAGAAAATTTGGTGGACATGGCTTTTAGGATGGGGCGCAAAGATGCCAACATCATCATGGTTCCAGTGTGCACCGAGATGAAGGACACTGTAAACCACTGGACGTTGCTCGTCATCGAAATCGACGCCAGGACAATTTTAAACTACAATCCGCTTCTACCAAAGCTTCATGCCACAGACAACACCACAAGAACACCTGCACTACTGGTTACTATTCCAAACTATACACTTAAATTTAAACACATTTTAAGTATGCATGCTGCGAACTGTGATCGGGATATGCTGCGAATTGTAAGTAAATCAATTGTTTTTTCGCAGCCTATCCATAACTCAATTCGCAGCATATGATGCGAATTATGTTGAACGGTGCATTTCAAAACAAAAAGGGGTGCATATCAAATAATTCGCTGCTTAAGCTGCGAATCGTGTGACATGCCCATGTTGGATTTGTTGTCATACAATTCGCAGCCTAAGGTGCGAATTATGTTGGATTCACTGTCATATAGTTCGCAGCCTAAGATGCGAATTGTATGTCACCATCTGTTTTTGTTTTTGTGCTTATTCCTAACACTAATTATTATACACAGATCAAATATTTGTTGGATAGAGGATTCCTACCTAAATATAATAGAGGGTGGAAGGTGAAAATAGAAAGAGGCATCCCACAACAAAAGTGAAGCACCCTGGACTGTGGTATCTTTGTCTACAAATATGCAGGAGATATTATTGAGCATGGATCAGTGCAGAGAAAATACGATGCATATATGGTAACTGCCTTCAGAGCAGAGATGTTTTATTACTTTTTAAATGACAAAAACCGCATCGCATATGGATGATTCGTGTATTGCTTGTAAATACATTTGTTGCTTGTAAATACATCTGTTGTAATTTTTAGTTTTGTTGTGCATACATAAACAAATTACATTTTCAGAAATTTGAAAATTCCTTAGCTTATAGTTCGCATCATAACCTGATATATAAGGGTTGATTAATACTCGATTAATTCCAACCAAATAATTCGCAGCAAATAATTCCTAACCTGTATGAACAGTTCGCAGCCTAACTTATCATCAAATAGTTCGCAGCCTAACCTGATAGATGGTTATCACTACACACACAGTTCGCAGCCTGGTATACCAGCTTAAAATCAGTTCGCAGCCTGGTGCAGAAATAAAAAATAAAAAATACAAAGTTCAAGGATACGAACAGGCTGTGGCTTATGCCTTGGTAAACGTTTTCTCCATTGAGCACACAAAAAACAATCTAATCAAGTACATAATTCATTAAATGCTGATTGGACATGGAGGCTATGTAATGATTACCTTCTTTCCCTATAAATACCTCTAGTAACCAAAGGCTAACTTTACACAAAACTCTATATTTTTTTAAAAACACCTCTTTTTCTCTTAGAATTCAAACAGTCATGTCTTTTTCCACCACCACAACAACCACCTCATACTCAAACTCTGGTTCACTCGGTTCTCTGGGTGACTCCTGGTCATCCTTAACCGTTAACTGGAGTGATGAGTTGATCATGCCAGCAGTACCACCCCCCAGCCCAGTCTCTGTCTTCGAACTAGACATGTATGATGACTACTACTCTGCTGACTCTCAACCAGTGGAAGTTGTTCCACAGGTTGCTGCTGAACCTCAGCCAGAACAGGTTCCAATGCTTCCTGCTGCACCTCAGCCAGAAAAGGTGCAACCTCAAACGGCAGAGGTTCGAAACAACAAAAGGAAGAGGGACGACGAAGCTGGTCCATCAAGGACAAAAATTTTAAGCATGATGGACGTAGATATTGAAGCTTAAGAGAAAGTGGAAGAGAAAGAGAAAGTGGAAGAGAAAGAGGAGAAAGACAAAGATGATCAGCACAAAGAGGTGAAAGAGGAAACAGTTGGTGATGAATCCTCTACCAACTGCTAGAGTTGGTTTTTGTTTTTTGTTTTTTTGAAATGCAACTAACTAGCACCAGTAGCTTGTAGTGATATGTGTAAAAAGTTGTTAGTTTCTGAAAATATTGTAATCCTTTTTTTTGTAATCCAATTTGTTTACAGAGTTTCAATGATATAGCGATTCGCATCCAAATACATTTTGCACATCATTCGCATGTTAACCTGCTATATTACTTATTTTCAACCTTATTGAATATCCTGGTATTTTTATTAAATCACAATTCGCAGCTTATCATACGACAAATATCAGGACTTCTAATTGATCTCCATTCGCATCACAATTATGGCCCTAATTCGCAGCCTATCATGCGAAACGTTTGATATGATAAATGTTTGATATGATTTTACTAGCGATTCGCATCCTCGTGAAATTTCACATAAAAACGCATGTAATCCTGATAGATGTTTGTAACAATACACCAACATATTGTACATAATTCGCAACACAGGATGCGAAATGCTTACAACTCCAATAATAACAAATACAAAAACACAGGAATGTACAAATGTTTAGTTTGCTGTACAGAACAATAACTATACTACAAAAATAAATGTGATATGGCCAACCAGAATTGTCCTTAAACTGGAACATCACAAGTCCTCCGGTTATGGCCTCATTTCGAACATCGGCCACACCTCAACTTCTTGGTTGAGATTTCTCCTCTAGAAGGGATTCGCTTTTTCTTAGGCCTTCCGGAGCGTCTCTTAACGTTCGGAGGCAAAACTTCAACAAAATAAGGATCGTTAGCGCTGGACCCTTTGCCAAAATCAGTTATAGCTGATATGCTGAAAGAGTAACTTTCCCTGTAATTCTTAACCGTAAAGAAGGGTTCTATTACAGTCAATGGATCTTGGTCGGTGTATTGTAATGCCGCTAGAGCATGAGCACATGGAAAACAATCTTGTTGCCATGATCCGCATGAACATTTGAAATCCAACAGATTAACAACAGCCACAGGATTCGAAAAGACTTCGAACATGGCGGAAGAGGACTTACGTACTACCCAACTTCGGTACATGTCAACATTCTGCTTTAGCTTCTTCTCGTACTCGAGAACCAAATTAGTACTCCAGGTGAGACCTTCTTCGTATCTCCGTGAAACTTGAGTCATAAGCAAGACTCTAATCCAATCAATAAACTCAACAATTGGTAAGCCGCAATATTTTTTAATCTGATTGTTAAACGATCCAGCTGCGGTAGAAGCCATAGAGCCGTATCGCTTCCCTTTTACGTAAGCCTGCGCATACTTTTCAGGGGGTAAATTTGCAAGAAAATCACTCATTCTCTCACCACCTTCACATAGAAAACCTGTTAGTATATCTTTAAAAAGCTCTTGACTCGGAGCATAAGCAAGACGGTGGAAGAAACTCAACATCTTTTTTTTATACTCCTTGTTAGTATGTTCCAGTTTGGCTTTCAAATTCTGCATGAGATGGAAATAATAGTACGCATGATAGCATTTTGGATACAAGACAGAAACAACATTAACAATACCAGAATGACGGTCTGAAATAAATGTGATCTGCCGATCCAGCAAATGTGGTTTCAAACACCCCAAAAACCACATCCAATTGTCCCAATCTTCAATGCTAACTACACCAACAGCAACAGGGAATAGTCCTGGAAAAAGGAAGATCAAATGAACACTACAACAATATGCAAACGTGTAAAAATTGTAAACAATTCGCATGCTGTCCTGGAACAATTCGCAGCTTTCCATGCGAATTATGTATGCCATTTTAATTGCTCATACAAACAATTCGCAGCTTGTCATGCGAATTGTTTGTGACAACTTTAAATAATACCTAACTCAAGTTGCGATGTAAGTACAGTTTACTCAGATAATACCTAATTCGCAGCCTCAAATGCGAAATGTGAGGATCAAAATACTGCTTAATTCGCATCACCTGATGCGAATTGTATGAGCATTTTCACACAAAAACATCATTCAGATTAACTAGATAAATGTAACTAACCGTTGTTTCCGTCCTTTGCTACAGCAGTGAGCAATGTACCCTTGTACTTGCCATATAAGTGGGTTCCATCGACAAACAACATTGGACGGCATGAATGAAAACCACTAAGGGACGAACCGAATGCTACAAAACAGCGCTTGAATCGGTTTCCAGCTGACAACTCCAACTGGCAGTCTGAAGTAATATCCCAGCTCTTCAAGCGTTTGAAGTATCCGCTTAGTAAACTAAAAGAACTTGAACTATCTCCAAAAACTCCCCTCCTAGCCTTCACTAAAGCATTCCATGACAAACGATAAGAGATGTCAAGACTGTAATCTTGTTTGACAGTCGATTGTATGGTTTTGGCTGTCAACGAATGGCAGGTCCGGAGAGAATCCTGAATTTCCTCTGCAATCAAATCTGATGTCAAATGCCTGTGCCGCTTATGCTTATGCTTCTGGGAGAAAACATGACTGCAAGTATGGTACGGGACATACTTCTTGATCGTCATAAGGCCGCTGCTTGAGTCAATAGATGCATAAACCCTCCATTTGCACCCGCTTGTGAGCTTATTTTCACAATAAGCAGTGATCTTATTTGTTGTGTTGTGCAGGTATTTGAAAGAAAAACCATGCTCTAACGCAAACTTGCACAAAGATACCCTCAGATCAGCAGCACCTTCTTCAAAAGCTTGACCCGCTCCTGTAATAGCATCAGCCCAACCAGCAGTAGCAAGTTGTTTTTTCCTCTGATCAGAATTAAATAAACCATTACTACTCTACCCGCTAACTAGTTGATCAAGAGATGGTTCTCCCAAAATCAAGCTACGCTCTTTACGCTTTACACCACAATCCTTACCACCTGAGCTCTTATCAACAGAACTTTTATTACCAGAACCCTTATCGAAGACGTGTTGTTCTATGAGAAAACTAACCCGTTTTAAACGCTCCAAATCAAGATATAACACCAACCCAACAAAATCATTCTGGTTATTAAAGAAACAATTATTGCGATCCCCGCAGGAGTAAGTAATTAGGTAGTCACCTGTGGCAAGCTTCTCCCATGTGTTCTCTACATAAGCTTGGATACTTTCGAAGCTTTCAAACTCCGTGAAAGGCAAAATTTCAGTTTGGTGACCATATTTAAAAATACAAACTCGTGATTTAGACATCTCTTACCTTGGACAATACAAGTTATTTGTTATTATCACAAAAACTAGGTGCAAATTATTTACTATCGCATCAAACAATTCGCATCCTATCTTGCGAATTGTGTATACCTACAACGAGCTATTCGCATCTTGTCCTGATATTTGTAGGTAAAAAAAGTCATGATATTTGTTATTAGTCACAAAAACTATGTGAAAATTATTTTCTACTGCATCAAACAATTCGCATCCTATCTTGCGAATTGTGTATATCTACATAGAGCTATTCGCATCCTGTCCTGATATTTCTATGTAAAAAAGGTCCTGATATTTGTTTCGAAATACAATACTCTAATTGACCTAAAAACTCGTAATCTACACATTCAAGACAAAACTAAAGCACTACCAAATTAGAATATAACATCAGAAAACAAGGACATAACTATATAACGAACAATATTAACTAAACAATAACAGATCACTATAACCAAAAAAAACATAGAAAAGCTCGAAATCAGGCAATGGCATCTAAAAACAGTAGAATAGAACATATTCCAACAGAGAAAACGAATAAAAAACTTCGAAATCGGTAGGTAATTACCTAAAAAGCTCGCAACACGATTACTTGTAAGCTATAAGCTTCCAAAAAGCAACGATCAACTCCTGTACGTATAAAACAGAGGTTAGACAGGTCTAACACAACAATCTACATAAAGAAACAAACCTTTAGCAGCTTCCGATCACCGGAAAATGTGATTTCAACCGGTCTCGTGGTGGTTGGTAGGGTTAGGTGGTTAGAGCGGCTAACAAATTCAAATCTTCAAAAAGCTATAAAAAATAGAAAGAAAACAGAAAATTATGTTTATATAGTGGGTTAAGGGTAGTTAGGGTATTAAAATAATATTAGGTTGTAAGTGACAATAAGGTAGTTGAGTTGGGTATTAAGTAACAATTGATCAAACCTTGGGTGGTAAGTGACAATTGAATAGTTGAGTGGGTACTTTAAGTACAATTTCCCTATATTATAATGGGTGAGCTATCCTAGCTGTCACCCGCTAGCGCTAAATTCTGTTTTGCCTAGGATCAAACAAAATTCTTTCCCTTTGCTTCTTGTTGGGTGTGCTGTAACTTAGAATCAGGCCTTAGACATAAGCATTGGGTCACGCTCATCTAAATCCAAAAGATAAGTCTCGTTTTCATTACGGTGATGGTTAGAGTTATCAATTGAAGTCTTCTGTCAAAACCTTAAATTGATTCGTTCCCAAATTCTATCATTATTGTTTCATGTCTTTCAAGTTTTCGGTGATCGCCCATGTCTTTCAACAAAAAATGACATTTAGACTTTGAATTAAATTCGGTAGACGCTTTGTGTTATTTCAAGTGATTATGATGTCATCTACGTAGACTAAAATTGTTAGTATGACAGAGTTTGAGTTCTAGAAGAACATAGGAAAGTCTAGCCAGAAGTTTAGGAACTTCCGTTGCGTTAGAGTCTCTGTTAGCTGGTCATACCAAGCCTTTGGGACCTGTTTTAAGTCAGACACGGCCTTGTATAATTTACAAATGTGAGAGGGTCGAGTGGGGTAAAAGAAGACCTATGTTTAGATAATGTAGACACTCTCAACTAGATCATCATATAAACAGATTTGTTAGTTTTTAATTGACTAACATCTCATCATTGAGCAGCTACAATTTCCAAGAGCATGCTGATTGTATAAGCTTTCGTAACAGGGTTGTATGTCTCAATGAAATCGATTTCAAGGGTTCGATGAAACTCTTATATTACCAACATGGCTTTATGTGGCTATAGAGAACCGTCTAGGTTATATTTGAGCTCAAAAATCCAATTACATACCACTACATTCATGTAAGATTCGAGGTTGTTGGTGGAAAATATGAAACAACAGTCACAAAAACAAACAAACAACTTTTATAAATATTGAAATGAAAAAAATGTTACAAGACACTCTTAAAACTCACACTAGAAAATAAAATATTTTTATTTCACTTAAGAGAGCATTATTGTCTCTCTTTTCTATCTAATTTTACTATTTGATGTGTTTTATGATAGTCTCGAAGGTGTGAGAGCTCCACTATTTATAAAACCATAGTAGAGACAAGGATCCACCATCTAAGAGCTTATGGATACTTAAACACTCGACCTAAAGACTACACTCAAGGTAAAGATGTTTCTTACACTCAACATAAAAGAATATCTTAGACTCAACCTAAGGATGGTCTTACACACGATACTATAACAATAAATAATATTTAATTTATTTCTAGAACATGATTTCTTGATGACCTTATAGAGATGGTTGAACCTTTTAAACAGATCAAGTTTATGATCCAGCACTCCCCCTTAAACTTGATCCCATGACCCTTAGTAGTTTCCTTAATCGTTTGAAGACTTTCCTTTTCAGTGGCTTGGTGAAAATATCGGCATCTTGATCTTATGTCTTGACATATTCAACTTGCACGTCTTTTCTTGAAATACACTAGCAAACATCGATATGCTTGCTTCGATCATGGAATACCAGACTCTTGGCTAAGGCGATGGTTGACGTATTGTCGACATACACTTTAGTTGGATCATTCTATGTTAAGTCTATCTCCTTCAATAGATTTCTAAGCCAATTTTCATGATTAACACGTGTAGTAGCAATAACATATTTCGTCTCACAAGTAGACAACGTGATAATTAGTTGTTTCTTTGACATCTATGTGAAGGCATTGTTTCCCATAAAAATACAAATCCAGTATTACTCCTTCGATTGTCTATATCTCCACCCCAATCACTATCGCTATACCCAACAAATTTGTAATCATTAGAAATGGAATAGAGTAATCCAAAGTCAATTGTACATTTCAGATAGCGAAGGATTCTCTTTTCAGATTTGAAATGAGTTGTTGCTGGGGATTCAATGTAGCGGCTAACCAATCCAACTGCATGAAAAATATCTGGTCTAGTGCAACTTAGATGACATAAACTTCCCACCAAACTTTTGAATAATGTCAAATCTACACTTTCGCTTTTTTCATGCTTAGACATTTTGACTCCAAACTCCATGGGTGTGCTTGGATAGTTCTCTATTTTAAACTTCTTAAGGATATATTTTGCACAGCTTTCCTATGAGATGAAACTTCCACCTTTTTGCTGGTTAACTTGAATGCAAAGATAGTACGCCATGAGCTCCAAGTCTGAATTGCTTCGTCATTACTTCCTTCAATTTATTGAACATGCTTGGGCTGCTTCCATTGAAGATCAAATCGTCCACATAGAGACATATAATTAAGATATCTCAATCTTTGATCTTGGTAGATCGATCGTGCTCGTAGGAACATTTATTGAAGTCATTCTCTTGAAAGTACTTGTCGATTCTACTATTTCATGTCCTTGGTGTGTGTTTTAGCCTGTAAAGAGCTTTCTTTGACCTCATAGCTTAATGGATGTTGAATGTAGACTTCTTCTTCAAGAATGTAATTTAGAAATGTTGAATTTGCATCCATTTGTTGTATATTCCACTTGTTTTGAGCTACCAAAACAATTATTAGTCCAATAGTTTCTAATCGGGCAACAAGGGTGAATACCTCATCATAGCCAATTCCCGTCTTTTGAATATAACCTTTTGTAACAAGTCTCGGTTTGTGTTTTTCAGTGTCCCACTTAGCATTTCTTTTTGTTTTATATAACCATCTGAAACCTATTGTCTTGCACCCTTTACGAAGTGAGGTGAGTTCCTATGTGTTATTCTTCTCGGTGGCTCTAATTTCTTTGTCTATCGCGTCTCTCCATTATTTCTCTTGTGTATCTTTTTGAAATATCATTGGTTCACAATCGACAAAGAGACAAAAGAGTGTAAGCTTATTCATTGGTTCAGTTACCTCATAAAGATCATTAAGGCTTCTTGTACGTTCCACGGGTCTCTCACTTTAACTATTATTTGACGTATATGAATGTAGTGAATCTTCGTGTATAATTTATTTCGATAAAGCATGTGGGGTTGCAACTTCTTCTGATTGCTCATTCGGTATTTTCTTATCTTCTTCCATTTGGGGGAAAATGTGAACTCATTTTTATGAGACACAAAGTCCAATTCGCCTTCTTCATCAATGATCACGTCTCGACTTATCACAACCTTCTTGTTATTTGAGTTGTACAGCTTGTAGCCTTTGGAACTTGATTCGCAACCGATGAAGATAAAACTCTTGCTTTTATCATTGAGTTTAGTTCATTGTTCGTCTGCTACATGGACATGAGCTACACTTCCAAATACTCTCAGGTGGGAAATTCCGAGCTTTTTTCCACTCCACACTTCTTGTGGTGTCTTTCCCCAAACACTTCGTGTTGGAGATCTATTGGACAAGTAGACCGCACATGCCATTGCTTCCGTTGATAAAAATAGTACATTTTCCTTTCACCGATATTTTACTATCATCTCCAAAAGAGATATTTCCACTCACTTTTTCATTGATCTGTACAAACATGCTTTTTTTCCCGACACATATGGTTTCTTCCACCGGTGTCAAGATACCAAGTGTTATCTTGACCTTCATTAGTGTTTTTGTATGTTAGTAGTAACATATCGTGTTCCTCCGTCTTGTCCTTTACATAGTTGGCCCTCTCGTCAACTCTATTGTTAGGGCTTATGTATTTTGAAGCATAATATTCAAACCTTTGACATTTATAGCATTAGATTTGAGATTTATCATTCCTCGAGTTTAGATTTCTTCTTCCACAACTTCATGTTGAGCTTTCTCGTTTCTCGTAATTGTAGTTCGAATTATTGTTGTAGTAATTCTAGACACGTTTATGACCATGATGACCACCTTGTCTGCAGTCTTTACCTATGCCTTGAGCACGTTGGTTTCTATCACCCCCTTGATTTTCATGCATGTCCTTGAGTTCTACTTTGAGGATTTGCTCGGTGATATCTTTCTTATTCTTTTGATTTTCTGCATAGGCTTGTAATGAGCCTTGGAGTTTTCCAATCATCATTTTCTCTAAGTTTTTAGTTTCTTCAATCGTCACGACGATCTGCTCAAATTTAGGATCCAACAAACATAATCTTTTTTCTATTACTCTCACATCTTCTAACTTCTCACTATTTGTTTTAAATTGATTAGAAACGGTTGATACTCTTGAAACATATTCCAAAATAGATTCAGATGCTTTCGTATATAAGGATTCCAATTCATCTCTTAATGTTTTGAGACATACATTTTTCACCCTTCCCACTTCTTTGTAAGAGATTTGTAATTTCTCCAACACTTGTTTGGCGGAAGATGCATTTAAAGAGAGCTTTTTTGTCTCTCTTTCTTGAATCCTTCAAAGTTATTTTTCTCCTCTTAAGTAGGTTTGCTTCATCTACGGGTTCGTCAAACCCTTTTTCTATGGAATCCCACACATCATGTGCTCTAAGAATAGCCTTCATTTTGATAATCCACTTATCGTAGTTGTTGTTGTTGAGTGTTGGAACTTGGAAAGATGATACATCATTTTCTATATTTTTCAATATGTTGAAAAATTAAAAATAAATTTCGGATAGAGCTTATGGCTCTGATACCACTTTATTGGCGAAAAATATAAACCACAACACTCAAGAAAGTAAACAAATAACTATTATAAATATTGAAAATGAAGATATGTTACAAGACACTCTTACAACTCACACTAGAAAAGAAAATATTTTTCTTTCACTCAAGAGAGCATTCTTGTATCTTTTCTCCCACTCTAATTTTCTCTCTAATTTTACTTCTTGTTGTGTTTTGTGATACTCTAGATGGTGGGAGAGCTCCACAATTTATAGAACCATAATGGAGACCAAGATTCACCATCCAAGAGCTTATTGATACTTAAACACTCAACCTCAAGACTACACTCAAGGTAAATGTGGTTTTTACACTCAACATAAAAGAGTATCTTGCACTCAACCTAAGGATGGTCTTACACACAGCCTCCAATACAACAATAAATAATATTTAATTTATTTCTAGAACATGATTTCTTGATGGGCCTTATAGAGAGGGTTGGACCCTGAAGAAAAGTTAAATTTTCTTGCATAACCTTTGCTCATCTAAGATTGTTCAAAACTTCTATAAGTTTTGTGAAGACTGCGGGTAGGGTATTTTTTATGGTAGTTAAGTTGGAATATAATGGATTGGGTTTTAGAATTTAAGATTGGTGGTAGTTAGGTTAGAACAAATGGGATTGGGTTCAACAATCCACTCTTTGACCTTGTTTACATATGGTGTTGTGAAGATTGTTTGTTTGTTGGTTTTGTGTATGAATGTATGTTGACTGATTTTGTGTTGTTTGGTGATTTTACATGTGATTTCTAGGTGTGTCTTGGTGATAATTTTTTTATATGTTGTGTGTTTGGTTGGTTTGGAAAAGTCTGTGTTGTTTGGTCAAGTGTGAGTTTTTTTCGTGTATGTGTATGTGTTGTTTGGCTTCGTTTGCTGATTGAAGTAGTATGGAATTGTATTTCTATTATAGTACTCTAAGTGAGAATTATTTAGATTGCAATAACCTTATAAATTTTGATGTCCCTCCGTGAGAAACTAGGAAATGTGATGTATTGGTTTAAAATCTATAGGAGATGAGTGGTATATAAACTTGGAAGATGAAAATGGAATTCTTCATTAAACACTGCATTCCTAGAGAGGTAAGTCCTTTCACTACTATAGTCTATAAGACACTTAATTGGGGAAGCTATGAATGAGGTCTAGACTGTTTTTGAATATGACAATTGATAAGGAAAAATATGAGATTTCCAAATTTGACAAGATGTAAAAAAAACATTTTGTTTAAAACATTGGACATAATACAATTGTTTAAGAATTGGAGACATAACTCTGCTCGAGGGGTGGCCAAGCTTTCTATGCCATCCCTCGCTTGGTTAAAATAAAAAATCAGACTTAGATAAACTATCTTTAAATTTAGCACTACAACCTCTTGGACTAACAACCTCTTGGACTAAGACTTAGTGAATGATGAATTGAGGGTTTAAAATTTGAAGGTTCTTCAATCATATATATTCATTCTCATATCTTCCTCTAAGAAGCACCATCTATATGTGACTTTGTCCTTCAGAAAGCAATCATGGTCATAAAAACAAACATACTCGACTTTGGTTATTTCTGAGATATAAAATAAATTTTTGGTGATTTTAGGTGTATGTAAAATGGTGTTTATGAGTAGTCGTTTGTTTGTAAGTTTTGAAAATTGTGAAAATCTTTTATGTTTAATAGTCAATTTCTCACCATTACGAACTGTTCTGGATTTTTTGTGACATGATGGCTGACTCCTCTATCAACATATCAAGCTTCCTACGAACCTTGATCGTGAGCCACTAGGTAAGAACCTTGTAAATCCAACCAGTTTATTAACTATTTTTCAGCTAGACTGGTGTAGTCACTGTTTAGAGCAGAAAAAACCCATGTCACTAAATCATCTAATATAATTGGGCTACTAAAGCCATATTTTCAACATTTGATTTCATTTTGTTTAAATAATCCTCTACGGAATAGGATCTTGTTGTTCCGGTTAGTTGGAAATCAGACTTAAAAATACAATTTTGGATCTGGTGGGTGACCATAATATCTCTGTGGCAGGGTTCATTAAAGTTTATTCTTGCATCAATTGGATTCTATTTCAGCATTCGTAGCGTTGTATAACCACCATTGTAAAAGTTGATTTTTAGAAATCCAGCCTTCATAATCATGATTCTCTATGGAATTTTTCTCTATGGAATTTCCACTTGAGTCTGTTATGAACTTTGGTGGGCACAAGGTATCCCGTTAATAAAGCCTCCAAGTTTGTTTTTTCTAATGATTTGGAGAATTTTCATAAAATGAGATTATAGCTAGACAAAAATGACTCATGGTACTTATTTGGCTGCTTTGCAAGTTCTTGTCAAGGATTAGAGCTTGGGTATGGCTAAATTGGGGCCCAATTGGCTAACCAGCCCCAATTTTAAGCATACCCATCAAAAATATAAGTAGCCCCAAACTAATACCCAAAAAACCCTTCGTTTTTTTACTAAGTCAAAACCTTAAACACTAACCATTCCCACTTCTAAAACAGCCCCAACCCAAAATCAACCCCAAAACCCTAAAACCTCTCAAAACTCCAAACTTCTACAATCAGCCCCAAAATCAAATCCGAAGATCTCTACACATCACAACAACTCAAGAACTACAATGGGCAAAGGAAAAGAGTAAGTTTTTACTCTTAAATGTACTTTCTTTCTATATTTGGTTTAGGTTAGGTTTTTTTATTTTGATGCTAGGTTAGGTTTGTTTGTGGCTGATTTGGTGTTATATGTTGTTTATAGTTGTCTAGTAATGCTAGGGTATGCTAGGTTAGGTTGTTTGTGGCTGATTTAGGTAGTTTTTCGAGGTATTGGGTTGTCTTCAATGGCTGTATCGTGGTTCCCCCGCCGGGTGAATGGCCTTATACCCGGCGGGGGAATCTTTTTTTTTTGCAGGTTTTCGTGTTCACCCGCCGGGGTGTAGGGCATTCACCCGGCGGGTGAAAATTAAATTATTTATTTGTTTAGTTTTCACCCGTCGGGTGAATAATTGTCACCCGGCGGGTGAAAACTAAAAAAATAAATAATTTAATTTTCACCCGGCGGGTGAAAATACCTAACCCGGCGGGGAAGACCTGTTGCTACCTCTTTGTGCATTTATTTTTTTGTATTTTTTATAAATTTTTCTAACTTTTTTCTCTAATGTTTTGCAGCCAACACGAAGCACCTCGCCTAACGAAGGAGAAGGCGGCCAAGGCGGCAAGAAAAGGTGAAGGCAGTAGCCGACGGCCGGTGGTCGCCGCTAGGCCGGAACATGGGGATCAGACAGAGCGTGTTCGCCCCCACCGCGAGGTGCGCGAGGAGCGCGAGGATCCGACCGAGCGATCGTTGCGGCATCGGAAATTCGATGCCACCAGGGATGCCCCCCGTCGACGATCTTCTCCTCCACGAGAGGTGCTCCCCATCCGTCGGCGTGCCCTAGTGGACAAGGAGGAGGAGGATACGGAGGAGGAGGAAGCGGAGGTCCCGTTGCCACCACCTCGAAGAGAGGTCCGTGCCGAAGGGCCTCCAACCGATGCGGAGGGATGGAAAAATCTTTTCCTATCCCAAAATAGTGTGCTTCTCTTCCCCGAGTATGCGCAGCACGAGGCGTATTACGCCTTCAAAAACGATGTAAGTTAATTAATTTATTATTTTTTTGTTTACTTGAATTCATTTTTTAACATTGTAGTTATTTTTGAATTTTTTTACAGGCGCGCTCGGGCATTACGGTGCAGTCGAAGTATGGTTTGCTTGGTCAGTGGGACCTTAGCAAAAAACTGGGGGTTAGGGCCTACCTGGAGGAGACCCCATTTTGGCCCTTGATCCGGCATTTACCGAGGTTCAACAACCACGTCCAGTTGGCGGAGGTCTTCGGTGAGAGGTGGCACCAGGAGACGAACACGTTTCAGTTCTCTTTTGGGGAGATGACGATGACACTGGACGACGTGTATGTCATTACGGGCCTCCCGGTTGAGGGGAGAATTATTGACCTCTTCCGGCCTGATCCGATAGAGGCGACGTATGCACGGTATGGGGAGCTGTTGGGAGTTTCGGCTGCTGATGTGCAGCAGGAAATAGAGGCGCATGACGGGAGCGGATTCGGCCTCCGATGGCTTAGGACCACATTCTCGGGGGAAGCGTACTTAGATTCGAACACCGCCTGCACTCCGGAGATGAAGCAGGCAGCAGCTCGGGCATATATCCTGTTCTTCCTCGGGTGTACGATCTTCACCAACACGAGCCAGAAGAACATCCAGTGCGATTTCCTCCACCACCTCGACGACTTAGAGAAGGTTTGTGAGTACGCATGGGGGACTTGTGCGTTGGTGTGGCTGTACAAGAGTTTGGGAGGCATCTCGAAGCACTCCTTGAAGACCTTGGTCGGCTTCTCGGCCTTGTTCGAGTGTTGGGTGTATGACCACTTCCCCGTCTTCCGCGCGCCAGTGAACAGTGGTTATAGCCCGACAGATCCGAAGATGCTGGCGTGGTTGCCGAAAAAGATCCCGGTATCATTAACTCGGGGGAAGCCGTACTACCGTGAGATCCTTGCGGCTCAAGGAGAAAAGGATGTAAGTTCTCTTTTTTACGATTATTTAAATAAACATATATACTTTATATAAAATGTTGGACGTTGAATTGATAGTTTTTTTTGTAGGTTATTTTCCGACCTTACGAGGATCTCCGTGAGGTATGGCCGGAGCAGGCAATAGGGTTGTACCGAAACCCTATTCGCTTAATGATGGTGAGCGAGGCATATCACCCCGACCGAGTGATGCGACAGTTCGGTTGGATCCAAGAAAAGCCGCTCGACCCCCTCGTTGCTAGAACCGGTCTTGGTAGAGGAGACCATCTTCGGTATCTGGTTCAGGTTAGGCATTGGACACAGTGGAGGGAGCACCTATACGTGATCGATAGGTATTCGAGGCCTTTGGAAGGGAGTACTCACACTTCGTCCCCCCAGTACAAGGCGTACGTGAAGAAGTATGGGTGGTTTAACATCACACCTAGGGTTCTTACGGAAACGTCGGCGGTCGATGTGGTGAATACGATTAATCGTATTCGGCCGTTAGACGACTCGAATGATGAGATAGTGGCTTTTGGGAGGAAGGTTATGGAGCTTACCGCACCGTGGCTTCTTATTATTATGCTTGGATTTTTATTATGCTTGTTGTTCTAGTTTTGAACATTACGTTACGTTCAACTTGTTGACATTTGGGTTAGTTTGTTTATTTAAAAACTTTGTTGTTGTATTTTAGTTTGAAGTTATGAATACATTGTGTTTGTTTAATTATAGTTCGTTATTGCCGTTTACTTTAAGTTATCTAATTCAATCAATATATTCATTCACTTTGTAGCCTTAAAGAAACAAAAGATGGTATAGTTTCAACCATTACAAGTTAAAAAAAAACTTGGTATTTTTTTTAAAAACCAAACCGTCCCCGCCGGTTCAACAATTTTCACCCGCCGGGTGAATACTTCCCCGGCGGATGAAAATTACTCCGCCGGCGGGATTGAATTGTCAACCGGCGGGTCGAGACCATGACCCCGCCGGTTGAGAGCGAGTGGAAATTCATAAATTTCCACTCGTTCCCCCGCCGGTTGATAATTATTCAACCGCCGGGGAAGTATTCACCCGGCGGGTGAATATTGGTCACCCGGCGGGGATGGGGACCCATACCCATACTCAACGAATTTTGAGGATGGGCCACTCGCCCGCCGGTGTGAAAAATCAGCACCGGCGGGGACATTTCATCCCCGGCGGGGATGTTGTCACCCGGCGGGGTGACAATTTCACCCCGGCGGGGTAAGTATATTTTTTTAAAAAAATTTTATAAGAGTATTTTATTTGGTGAACCGGCTGGTGACTAGTCATGGACCGGTGGGCACCTAATACAATTATTGCCCCCGCCAAAAAATATTTCGCGCCATATGACTCTCCCGCCAAATGAAACTCCCGCCAACGATATACTTCCGTTATAAATATACAAGTGTTAAGGAGCAACATGGCATCCATCAAACACTTAGAAACAAATGGAGTTTACCGCTAATGAAGACTACCACATGCTTCTAGCAGTCAAGGATTCCCGGGCCGAGTTGGGTGAAGATAGGAGTGATGCATTTTTTGAAAGGGTTTTGTGTCATATGTATTACAACTACGGCTATTTAGAAACTGGAGGTGTCGTTGTGCGCAGCCGTGACGAAATCAAGGCACGCTACCTCTTTGTACAGCCCCTCACGAAGTTGTTGTTCATGCCGCGAAGAATTAAAGAGGAGGCGGTAAAGGTCTGGGACATGACCGTCTGCGACTATATCACTAGGGATATGGTAGCATATGTGGAGGATATGGTTATGGCAAGGGAGGATGGCGACGATGTTTTAAACAGCTTGCGTTACGACTACTAATGGTTATGTTACGTAATGTTGTTGTAACTTGTTATGTTTTTATTATATGTGTTAAGTTGTTTATGTTATGTTAAGTTGTTTATGTAATGTTAAGTTGTTTATGTAATGTTAAGTTGTTATGTTTGGGTTTCTAGTTGTTGTTCAATGTTAATGTATTTTGCATAGCACCGTATTAGAGCTGAGCATACATTCTTGTAAGGATATTCGTTCATTAAACCTCAACCTCATACAATTGAACATACATTCAGCTAAAGAAAATTAAACCGAAATACAAACCGATACAAACAGGCACTATCAATTTAATCACTCATTTCCTGTATGCGGATGTCTATAATGTCAGAACGAACCATATCCAGTTGATCCTCCGTTATCAAATCCGTGTCTTGACAATTGAACAAGTTACTCAAAACACGACGTTCTAATTCGGTGAGGCCAGAAACCGGATGGCGGCGGTGTGTGAGTAGGACTGACCACCTGGCCTTCACCTCATTAACACGCCTTGAAATTTTTGGCGGTTGGACACCATCCCTCCCGTATAATAAGTACATTTGGCATAGCAATGCCTCCCAATACGCTTTACGCCCCTCTTCTAGGTGAGTGTTACCTAGTTCGATTGATGCTTTAATCAGATATTGATCTTCTAACTCGTTCCAGAGACACATTATTTTAGGGTTTATCTTCTTGTGTGGGCAGGACATTTATTTTATAGATATTAAACTCCCGCCAAATACTTTGCCACATCTACTCCCGCCAAAATAAGCCCCGCCAAATTTAATTTCCCGCCGAATTTAATTTCCCGCCAAATACTTTGCCACATCTACTCCCGCCAATAAGCAATTAATAAGCGGGTAAAACAACACCATTTCCCGCTCAATATTTTTTTGATTGAGCCACATGCATGAACTCTATAAATACTGTAACCCGACTATGAAACTAAACACTTAAGTTAAACAATGGATGATTCCGGCTGGAATGTGTACGAAGATGCAAGCCTACTATGCGCATTCGACTTTGTCAAAGCTACGATGCAAGAGGAGTTTCCTGGTTTCGTCGATGCAGTTTTGTGCAGAATGTTCTTCAACCACGGTTGGGAGGCATCGTGTGCAGGATGTTTAATGCCCCGACCACGTGCCCGCGAAGAAGTCGCCGATAGGTTAGCTTATCTTAAAACAATGACTTTCAATATCGAGTCACTTCCTTGGGAAGACGGAACCAAAGTCCGAAGGGTATTCGACATGGGATTGCAGACTACAATTACGCAGGAGATGGTGTCGGAAGCGATAGAGCGGGTGGAGAACGAAATAGCCGATGCAATAGCCAGCGCCGTTGAAACGTACTCAACTCCCGAGGAAAGTAGTGACTCTGATGGATTCGGGATGAACTATCCGACCCCGTAAAACTGAACGTGTAATGCGCTTATGTATTTCTAATTATGCAATGCTTTATAATTAAAGTGTAATGTTTTAATGCAATGTTTTCAATGTTGTAATGCAATCATCATTTTAAGAATGGAAAAGTGTTATTGTTTTCAACATATAAAACATCCGAACATAAAAACCATAAAAGCATAAAAAACATCCAGGGTTTACATTCGTTACAATCGTCCAGTCATCAAGCAAAAGGGGATAAATTAGTTACTTCGGGGTAATTATTTTTAAGCTCTTCGTATTTCTTGCATCGAGATGCAATCGACAATGCCCAACCTTCAGCTTCTGGGGAACGCAACTTCAAGCAACAAGGATGTATCCTAGCACATGGGGCCTCCGCCTTAATCCCAAGCTACAAAATGAAAACACGATAAAATAAATTTCTTGAAATTAAAATTACCATTAACGTACCCCTTGTATGAATACTTACGTTCACGAAATGGTTGGTGTTAACCCAACCCAATCCGATTTCCAACCGGTTTGGCATCGGAGGAGGTGCACCTCTTAGCGGAAGAAAAGTGAAGCCGACATCCATATTTCGGAATACCCCAACAAAATGGAGTATGCAGTTAAACGCAGATGCGATTGCCACTCCCATCTCGGGCATGGACATCCAATGGTCCTTAGTTCCCACATCGCTAGAACATGTCACACGCTCCGCAACATCAATCAAATCCTCCATGCTAGTAAAAATCTTTACGTAGACCGATGCGTAATCCATAAGCTCGTTGTAAAGGGCATCCCTTATCAACCTCCACCCATCTTGTTGCCCGTTCAAGGCGTACGCTATCGAGCGGTACCCGCAATGCCCATCGGATTTAACATCGGTAATGGACTCTACGAAAGGCGTAAAATAGCTCGGGAATTGGTTCATGTATCCTTTGGGGTCGACAAAACTTGCCTTCACCGGCATCGTAGAGCTTGACCTACAACCCACCGTTCCACTACTAAGTATTGTACCACTTGCTTGCGTTGGAATAGCGCTACCTTTCGTACGAGCGGGGGTGGTCCCCGAACCACGTTTAGGCTCCTTTTTTTTCCTTTCCTCGAGGTTTCGGTTGGAAGTTTGAAGTCTCCAAGCAAGGATGGCGTACTATCATTTTCTTCCTTAAGCACATGTTCGTGCCAACTTTTGTCGCGTTTAGTGGATGTATCATCGGCGGCAATAGATAACTTACGTTTGTTAGGTGGACGACCGCGCGCTTTTTGCTTAACCAACGGCTCCAAAATGTTAGTTGTTTCGGGATGGACGACGACAAACCATTGTTTGTAAATGTGCTCTATCCGTGCTTCGTCATTGGACGCCATGACATCGGATACTAGTTTGTCAAGCTTTGCTTTAAGTTGCTCATTCGTCGAGAGGTTGGTACGAACTAGGATGTCTAACCTCTTCCAATGTTCATGAAACAACTCAAGCGGCACCTCTATCCCTTTCGCAACAAACTCATAGATTTCGTGGGCGCAAGGCATGCTGTGCGTAGTTCGTATGGCACAACCGCAAGGCATATCCGGTGCGATTGTCATGTTCCGGGCACATTCGACTTCGTCGGCCAAAATTTCCATTGCATGGTGGGAGATGTTGTTTTTTAGATGACCATACACAATGTTTGTGAATTTATGTAGTGCCAACAACCGGCTCTTTTCGAAGGAAGCCTTGATGTCCCCGTGTTGCAATTCAATCAAAGTATGCAACTTCAACCAAAAAGATTCAAAGTTACCTTTGCTCGTACCGATGAAACGCTTGAGGCTCGAATGAGCGCTCTCCACGCGGTTTGTGGTTTGGTTACCAAAATGCATCCACTTGTTAGTTTTCCACGTGACAAACTTGTCACCGTACGGCCCTACCCAACTTTCGGTATACTCAATCGCTTTCGGATAGTCTTTGAAATCGCGGTGCAATTCCGACCGGTAGTTCTCGAACGCTAACTCCGTTTCCGCCAACATCATTCCGTTCCACACTTTCAAAAAGGCATTGGACACTACCTTCTCCTTTATGATCGTTTTTGTTTTTCCAAGGACGTTCATGTTGATGTGCCATCGACACAACATGTGCGTCGCATTGGGGAACACTTCCTCCACCGCATTCACAAGCGCCAAGTCTCTATCCGTCAAAACAATGGATGGTAATTCGATGGAGTGAGTTACCATCAACGAATGTAAGCATCCTAACACCCACTTGTAGGCCTCAATTTTTTCACTCGACATAAAAGCAAATCCAATGTAGAATGTTTTCCCCGTATAAGTCGCACCCACGACCTCGTACAACGGCATCCCGTTTTTGATCACCTTGTACGTGTTATCCATTATGATGACGTTCGGAAATGTCCGTAACAAATCCAAATTAACCGGGTGCGCAAAAAAAAGCTCGCCTATGATATCGCTTCCGTCTTCGGACTTTCTATGGAATTCGTAGTAGTTTAGTCGCTTTAGTTCACCCAACAAGTATTGGAATTGCGACCGACCGCCTTTCTCGAGCTTTCGGTGTTTTAGTATTGCGTTGTACACGGTGCGGATTGTAGAAGAATTCTTAGGGTTCATTTTCTTCACTCCACCAAGAATATCACGAGGACGGGATCCCATTTTATTCGAACTAACCACAAAATCCATCTCTTTTTTTGAAAGCGTCCCACGTAGGAATGACCTTCTTTGTAGGATGTAGTATTGTGATTGTGAACGCCGCACACAACCTCTATTCCCCACAAATCATCACCCATCTTCTTTCCTTTAAGGGCGAACGGGCATCCGCATTTTTTCGTTCCGGTAGACTTCCTCTTTAGATCCTTGGGGTCTACGAGTTTTGTGTAAACACCGGATCTTTCGCACACAAACTCTACTCTAGGAGTTTTACGATCGTGTCTATCGCATCGGCGTAAAATAATCACAAACCCGTTATCCGATGCGGTTTCCTTAACCCATTCAATAAGGTCTGCCCGGGAGTAGTAGTGTGATTTGGTGTTGAACACCTCGCTATAATCGATGGAGCAAGGCACCGATATTTCCTCCTCCTCCCCCTTCGCCATGCACGAACTAGTCAAATAATCCTTTGACTCATCACCCTATGCATGTTAAAAAAGAAGCATCAAATACGACCATGGATAAAACAAAACCCCAACCCAACGGACAAACAAAACCCCAACCGCCGGTTTTTAATGGTCTGACCCGCCGAGGACATTGTCAACCGGCGGTTGAAAATTCCCACATCGGCGGGGATGTAGTCAACCGGCGGTTGACAATTCCCCACTCGCCGGGGGTCAAGTTCTACAACAAACTCCATTGGAGTTTGGAGACAACTCTAGACCCCGCCGGTTGAGGTTGTCATCCCCGGCGGTGGAGGTGGCCAACCCCGCCGGTTGAAGTGTCCAAACCCGGCGGGGATACTCCTTCTAGTTAAAATTGGATTATGTGCAAAACATAACGAGTTGCCCCGCCGGTATGCAAGGGCACAACCCCGCCGGGTATGGCTGTCTCACCCGGCGGGTGGACATGGCGTCCCCCGGCGGTTGGGCACGACCTCACCCGGCGGGGAAGCTTCATCTTCTACATATGATTGTTCTTCATCTCCGGCGGTTTGGAGGGTCAAAACCGGCGGGGGAGTTCGGGTTCTAACTTTCTAAATGTGGAAGGTCTACCAAAATAGAAACTTTTACAAAAAAATTGGTTAGAAAACTACCATATTTGGAGTCTCATGCTCCTCAGCAAGCTTCTCACATCCAGAGTCCATCCTTCGATTATTCCGAATTTATAAAAAAAAGTGATGATTTTTTGGAGCTTCAAGTGTTTATTTGAGAGTTTTTGAAGTTTTTGAAATTTTAGGAGTTTTTGAATTTTTTGGAGTTTTAGAAATTTTGGTTAAAGCTAGAATATAAGAGGGTTGTTTGGAGGAGAAATTTTGTGTTCTTCAACAATTGGCTAACCATACCCACATTCCACTACAAGACAAAAATATAGATTCTTGGTCAAAGGGTAAAATAGTCTTTGACTATTGAATTAAAAAGATTCTCTAAATTTTGGAAATGCTTAACATTTTTTGGCCCTAATTTAGCATAACCCTTAAAGCTTTTGTAAGCATTCTGAACCAAAAAATCCTGAACTCAATCTAGGAGAATGATTGGTCATAACTCGTAATGAAAAAAAAAAAATGTTGCTTATTTTTTATTTTATTTTTTATATTTTTTTTCGTATTGACATTGATAGTGTATGTGTATTACAATTGGTGAGCTGTTATAGTTGTCACCTGCTGGCCTCCTCATGATTAATTGTGATTAATTATAGTTTTTCTTAAATCAAAAGAGGATATATGACGTGAATATTATATTTATCCGTTGGTGGATGTCTATTGAGTTGATAGACTTGCTTTCCTTTACTTTTCGTTATGCGGTGTTGAAACTTTAAATCAGGCTTTGACATAAGTACAGGGCTACGGTGAACCGAACCCAAATGATATATATAATTATCATTAGATTCATTACATTGATGTCTAGAATTACCAACTGAAGTATTTTCTAAGAATGCAGGTGAAATCCTAACTTGATTTGTTTAAAAGTTTTTATTATAACTGTTTGCATCTTCTTGAGCTATTCTTTTTTACCAAACTTTCGTATTATTTTTTGCTTCAATAATTATATTTGATTATATTGATGGATGACCAAACAACTTTCAACTTTTTAGATATTGGTGCACAAGTTCTTCAAAATATATGGATCGATCCATTGTTAACAATTTATTTGATAATTATTTATAAACGGATTAATTAATAACTAACTGGATAAATAAATAAAACGCTAACCAGATGCAATTAAAAAATATAATTTATAGAACCCTCTTAAACAAAATTTTCCGAATCTACCTCGGAGAGTCTACCTCACACAATTTATAGACTTCAAATTTTTTAGGTTCAAATCATTCACATACTAGCTTCTTTTTTTCAAACTCTTGAAATCTCACAAACTCTGCGAAATTGAATTAAGTTATTATTAAATCCAATTATAAAAATGTCCTATCGAATAAGAAAATTATAAATCTCCAATATAATTTTAATTAAAAAACCACTTAAAATAAACAAAAGTTATATTCAAAATTTCAAAACTATATATATATATATATATATATATATATATATTATTTGTATATTTAATTTACATAATTGATCTTAACCATCCAAAATTATAATTGTAATTTAGTTAGTGGGATGTAGTTGGTACCAAATTAGGGGTATTTTTAGACCTCTTAACATATTTTGTTTATGATAAATATTTTAATTTTTTTTATTAAGCAACGTGATATTAATTGAAAAATATCCAAAAGTTAGGATTAGATACAATCAAGCGCCAAAATTGAAGTTTCAAAAGGCACGCAACTTACACCAACAAAAAAACAAAAATTAAAGTTCAGAGAAGAGCTTATTCTTCCCAATTTTAAAATCTTAAAACATACACCATGAGGAAGATGATGGCTGAGCAACAACAATGAAAATAGAGCATCAAATTATTCAGAGCTTAGGTAGCCAAATCCTAAACTTTCCATGAAGATGATGGCTAAGAGTTCTAAAGGAGAATTGCTTTGAGAGAAACTCTGATTTTTCTTACTTTTCAAGGGGTACTTCGTAATCCAATCAGATGCGTGATTCTGGTTTCTGGATACATGATTTAGAACCATTTTGGAATGAATGAGTTTTCTACAAATATTGATGATTGAAACCAGATACCAAGCAGCTTTTCCCTCGGCAAGGAGATTGACCAGCATCAAGTTATAAGTTTCAATATCAATGTCAGCCAAGCTATTCTGCTTAAAAAGAATCAGACCTTCAAAAAAGGGCTTTGATTTTGGCAATTGACGGCCTAAATTTTCCAAACAGAACTTCAACGCTAAGGACAATGTCACTATCGGGATTTCTAATCAATACACCTCCACTAGCTTCTTTTTCTCAATTGTAGGCTTCATCTACATTCAGTTTCATTCTACCAGGTGCTGGAGCGATCCATCGATGGTAAGAAAGATTTTTCTTTCTGTTGAACACAGAGTTACATCCTAACGAAATACCTGCACCCAAAGCTTTAGACCAGTGTTTACTGGTCAAATTGTTAGACATGTCCATAGCTATGATCATTTTAATTACTAAGTCAATTTTGTTTTGCACTAAATCATGACTTCCTTTGAATTTTGAATTGTTTTGGTTTTTCCAAATGACCCACCATATAACTTGAGGTATCAGATAAGTAACGTGGAACTTATTTTTAGAAAACCAAAACCAAGCTCTAATCATATGTGAAAGAACCATGAAACGACCAATTTTGATTTTGAACAAGTTAGCAAAGTAGTTCCAGATTGGCCAAGCAAAGCAACAACTGATAAAGAGATGGTTTTTCTCTTCACAGTTGTTGCAAAATTGGCATTTGGAGACAATTACAAAATTCTTTTTCATAAGAATGTTATCAATAGGTATAAAGTTGTTTATGAGTTTCTAGCAAGGAAAAGATAACTTTCTGTGGATTTGGATGTTCCAGATCTTCCTAAGAAGACTAGAAATGTTGTGATGCTTTCTAATACTGCTCCAGGTGAGGTTAGTATTAAATTCATGGATGTTTGACTGCTTCCAAACCAACTGATCCTCCTTGTTTTGATTGACTTTGTATTTGATAATATGGTTGATTCTGTCTTGAATGAGGAAAGAGTTCATAGCATTGATGACCCACATGTTGTCTCTCCAAAAAGAGTTAACCTTGGCACTTAAACCAATTTTTTTCAGAAGAGGTAAGAGGATTGATCAGAGGAGGGAGATTATGCCACTATTCGATTCAAAAATCCATAGTGCCTTGACCCAAATTCCATTTAATGTTTCCTTGCAGTAGCTTTGATTCCAGATAACCTTTTCCAAATCAAAGAATCAGATTTACCAACTTTAGATTTGATAGGGTGACTATCAACACAATATATATTATTCATTATGTTGGCCCAAAGACACTTGTTATTTCTGAATATGTACCACAATTGTTTAGAGAAGGTGAGTTGAATGTCCTTCAAAATTTTGAAGTTCAACCCACTTTCTTCAAAAGGCTTGCAAAGAGACTCCCAAGAGGCCCAGTGTATAGCATTTCAAAAATTTGTTAGGTCTCCACAAAAACTTGTTAAAGGTAGCCTCAATTCTGTTGAGAATTGTTTTGGTAATCATGCTGTTTTGCATCCAATAATATATTATTGGATGTAACATAGAAGAGATTAAAGTCATCCTGCCAGCAAAGGACAGATGTTTTGAGTTCCACAGGTTAATTTTATCATTTATTTTGTTTAGTAAAAGGTAGAAGTTCTTCCCTTTATTGTTGCCACTTAACGTAATCCCAAAGTATGTTGCAGGCATAATATCGACATTGAAACCAGTTTGCAGCTTGAGGTTGTTTAGCCTAGATTGATGAATTATGTTTGACATGATAAGCTTGGTTTTTTCTTTGTTTATATCTTGTCGAGAAACTAGTTGATAGTTGTCCAAGAATTTTCTAAGAGTTGCTATTGTGGAGGTCTGACTATTGGTGAAGATCAACACATCATCTACAAAACCAATACAGGGCACTATGTAATTTGCTCTTGTAGCATAGTGAAGACTCTTATTAGAACTGAATAAATTATGAAGTCCCCTGAGGAGCACTTCCTCAGTAAGAATGAAAAGGCTAGGAGAGAGAGGGTCTCTTTTCCTTAATCCTTTCTTCTGGGGAAAGTAACCTTTAACAGACTCACTAATAAGCAAAGATATGTTAACATATGATGCTGAAAAACTCAAAGGAGAAACCATAACTTGAAAGGACTTTGATTATATAAGAATGAGACATCCTATTAAACATTTTTGAAATGTCTGGGTTAATCAAAACATTTCGAGTCTTAGGCTTACGGTTGATATCATGAACAAATTCGTTGGCCAATAGAATTTTTTTATGAATGGGACGATTCTTAACAAAGGCTCTTTGATAATCATATATAAATTTAGGAAGAATAAGAGATAATATCTTATTTATAAGGCCAGAAAGAATTATGTTAAATAGGTTACAAATTCTTATAGGCCTGTAGTTAGACCAATTGATAAGGTTGGAATTTTTGGGGATAAGGCATATGTCAGTCGCAAACACACCCTTAGGGACATAGTTACCATTGAGGTAGAAGTTTAAAGCATTTTAAAGGTCTATATTAATGATATGCCAGTAATTTTTATAAAATAGAATGTTAAAACCATCTAAGCCTGTATAACTATCATTTTTCATATTGTTGATGATCTGCCAAACCTCCTCTTTATTGGTGGGTTTAAGAAGATGACCATTGTCCTCTTGAGTTACACTTCTAGGAATGTTATTGAAGATGGTGTCCTGCAACAAAGAGTCTTCTTCTTCCATGCTAAGAGAATTAATTATTGAATGGTCGATCGCTTATCATGATAATGGTCGATCTCTTATCCCGATCCTGCGCATAATACTCCAGACCCGGAGCTTCCTCGCCCTCAGACAGTGAAACGGCTCGGGCAACCTCTCTCCCGACCCTCTCCCCGATTGTTTCATCATTCTTTCTTTAAGATCAGATCGCGATTTTCAAAGAAAAAAGATTTCTTTTTGGTATCACGTGTTCCCACAGACGGCGCCAATGATGAGAGAATAAATGATAAGAAAGAGGAATATAGGATCTTGGACCTGATGTGACTAAAGCTCAAAATATAGAGAGAGAAAGTAGAAAGAATATATATTAAAGAATTCTCCACCGACCAAGAATAAATGGGCTCCCTTTTATAGTGGGGAATGTAGGTCCCGTTTATGTCCTTGGTGGTCTTTTATTATTTCACCATTAGTCATTTAAAAACTACTTTATTTACAATTTGTTTCCTAATAACCAATAAATACAATATGGGCATATTTCCCTTCTCCTTTTTACAATTAACTCCTTTTATTAAGATCGACAAATTACTCCCTTATCAGTAGCCCCCAGTCTTCAAGAGCGTCGGGAATGAAGACTTGTGTACGAATTAGTCTGAATAACCTCTGTCACCTATGTCCCGGTATCTAATGACTGGGTAGCTTCGGTATCGATTAAGCAGAATAACTCGGTATTGGCATGGGTTAAAGAAGTGTTCCCCGATCGACCGCTCTCTCCCGAATGATGACTGTCCCCTTGTACTTTCGGTCAAAGCTTCTGGGATGGCAGCGAATCGTCCCGATGCTAAATCCCTCATCATGGGCCTGCCACTGACCCTGATTGACAGATTTCCCATGGGCCTAAACGGGTAATCAGGTTTCGAAAAATAAACCGGGTATATGAAGCCCATCTAGCATATCCATCGTAGTTAGTCGGTGCAGGCCTATGATGCTAGCCTGAGCTAAAGCTACATGTGTCGTCCCATTATTCGAAGCGTGCTCGTTTGCACATCTTTCCAAAAGGCCCTTCGACTTCCCGCTGTTTTTCGTCGTTTGGACTCCCCCATACGTAAAGCTGTTAAGTGGTGCTGCCTATAAATACCTTATTCGCAAGAATTGCTCTCAGAGGAATCATGGATAGAGAAAGTGATGCCCGGACTATTCTAGAGAGAGAGAGCAAGGTTTATGAAAAGTAGGAACCTGAAGCTAAAACAAAAACCGAAGAAGAAGAAAGAGCATGCATTTGGGTTTGTCGACTGGGCCATTATTAGCGACTGAGCTGAAGAGTACCGAGCTGCGGGACTAATTTGGAGTTCTAACAAAAATCCCTTTACGCCCGTTCCTCTTCCCCACGACCCTGTCCTTCCTAATCCAACCCATGCTGAATCCTCTATTGTACCCGAACCGTCAGGCACTCAAACCCCCGAGGCCATTGTTATCCCCTCCAGCAGCAGCTCTCCACACTCCCCTGTTTCCTCTGGATCCTGAGATCGCTCTGTATTTCAAGACCCTTGACATCTTCCCCTCACAGCTAACGCCCAACGTGTGGTATACGCTGATGTCATGCATAATGGCCTCACGCCTATCGGGTCGGGCTATGCCGATGACTGAGTACATAGCCATGTCAGGGCTCTCGAAATCCCCCAAGTCACCCTTCTTCTATTCTTCTTTGGCCAACACTTGGAAGATTGTAAACGACTTCCTCGAAGGCGACAAAAATTTGAAGCATCGGTTTGTCTTCCTTAGTGGCTGCTGGGAAAATGGTCGCCCATACACCAAGGAGAACTCGAGGAAATTGCTGCAGACCTGGGTTCATGATGGTAACTATATATATATATATATTATTTTACAAAATAGACCGACCCTGGTAAAGTGACCTTCCAAATTTTGAAGGACTTTGCCTGGAAGAACTGGGGTCGGGCGTTCGATCGCGACTTCAAGAACAGATACTTGATCATGAGCAACCTCTGACGTTGCTCTTCTGAACCGCTTATGTTGGAGCAGCTGCGCTAACCACCCAACTTGGTGGATTTGGTCGCGAAGACAGATGCGCCCGACGCACACCTGTTCTTCCGAAGTGCAATAAGGCTCCTAGCAAGCGTGCCAAATCGGACGAGGAGGCTGAGCAGGCAAATGCCGAGGATGGCGAGGCCCATCGGTCTGAGGAGCTGACCAAGAACCGGAAGGAAAAGGCTGAGGCGGATGGTGCTCAAGCCAAAAGATCGAAACGCTCCTAGAAGGAGAGCGGAGCTGCCGTTTCTCCTGCCCTTGTCGATAATGCAACCATCCCAGCGCTTTTTGAGCAATATGGGGAGGTCCAAGGTGGTGATGTAGCCGCTCCCACAGCAGTACCGGTCGAAAGTGCTCCGGTAGTGGTGATCCCTGACGATGACGATGATGGGTCCTCGAAGGCATCAAAATTCGGTGTGGCGTTGTCAAGTGGTACTAAGCTGCATGTGCTATCAGTGCCTAGGAGTCCTCACACATTCCCTCTGCGGATAACGGACGGGCTGTCCTTGTCGTTGTATAATATGCTCCTGCCTTTGGCGATGAAAGAGCGGTGGGCAGTGGGAGCTAAGCCAGAAGTTGACGGAAGTGAAGGGGAAAGTTGTCGCGCTTGAAGAGGAAGTGAAAAAGGGAGAGGCAGCACAAAAGCGCTTGGAAGAAAAGCTGAAGAAGGTTGAAAAAACCTTAGCGCGGGTCAGAAAAGACCGCGACGACCGAGCTGGGAAGTTGGTAGTGTCAAAGATCCAGATCCGCTTCTTTCGCTACTTCGCGGCAAAGAAGGAAAAAACGAAATTACCGATCTGAATGATGCCAATGCTATCTTTGCGGATAAGTGCCAGAAGTTGACGGATAAGAAGACGGCCGAGGCTAAGGCTGCATTTGTGCTGACCTTTCATCACCGTTTCCCCGACCTTCCCCTTGGGTCCATGTGGCTAGATGTTCCCGAATCCGATCGCCCATCTGGTGTGGTCTGCGAGAACGAAGAGTCGGACGACACAGAAACCGAGCTTGAGGATGAGGATGCTTGACTTCTACCCCATGTTTGAATTGAAATTTTGTAACCTTTGGATCTATAGACCCTGTTTAAACCGTTTTGTAACCGATGCTTCTTAAATATGAAATTTTCCATAATAGTGAAGTTTCTTCCACTATACTTTTGTAAATCTATATCCAGTCGGGCATGATAGTAGAAGAGTTGGGAATAAAATGTAGATCAGTCGAGTACTGAAAAACCCATTTAAGGTTCTGTTGAGATTGGTGTGGATAATAATCGCCTGAGGGTAGGCTAGTAATTTCAGTTGGTGTTTTAAGGCAGTATGTGGGTGTTAAGTGTTTAGAGTAGAGAGTAGAGAGATAATTAAGCAGCTTGGTAGCAGTTAATTCCCATTACCCACACTTAATGCAGGTGGTTGGGTATTTATACCATGATGTTGGGGCCCTTATGGGCTTTCGGGTCATGTTTAATGGACGGGGGTCATGTTAAAAGACCCATGAGCTCTAAGTAGGAGAGCAAGTAGCTTAGTCAAGAAGTGTTTAGGTATTTTAGTACTTTTGTCATAGTTCGAACAGTCCTATGGTCATAGTGTTCAAAGTAACCTGTCCGGTCCATGTGATCTGTCCGGTTCCGGAGGCCTTGGACTGATCTGTCCGTTTCCGGGGAGAGTGCAGAATTCGGACTCATTATGAGCCCCTTTTTTAGGTGTTTGTGCAAATATTTTTGTCAAAGACCTGAAAAACAGTCCGACGTCAGGGGTAGTCCTAATACGGGCAGGTCTAAGGATTTCTCCGGACAGATAAAGCTTCACGAATTCAAAACGGTTTCTGTCAGAGTTCGTGGGACACGTGTCACACTCTGATTGGTTGCTTCAACCGTTTTTTCACCTTGAATTTTGAACCCACCTTCTTCGAAAAGCAACCTCTTCAATTACAGATGGTGACATCAGCGTCGTCTTTTAATCGTTGCCAAACCTTTCGAATTCTCCTAGGAATCAACTTCCTTTTTCAGATTTACTATAAATTCAAACTCACTTTCTACTGTTTTACTATCTCTTTCATATTTACTCTGCATATTTACTTAGAGCTTTCTCTCTCTAAAGCAAAGATTTTCTTGATAGTTTATGTTTACAGCAAGGACTGCTTTGATCAAAGGCGGGTGGCTCAAACTTTCTGAGTTGGAGAAGGCACAAAAAGTCGAGAAGGAAAGACAAATCACAGCAGGGTTACCTACCTCGCCTGTTGACAGACCAATCTCCTCTGCTACAGAGTCAGATCGAGGCGCATCCTCTTCTAAAGGTACTAAGCCCAAGAAACTATTTCAATCCACCCTCTACCCCATAGTCTCTGGTTCCTCAGTTCAGGAGTCAGTGCCTACTGTCGAGCCAGGAGTTACAGCCACTAGTTTTAGAAAACCTTCTCCCTTTCTTGCAATGGGATCAGACACAGAGCACTCTCCTGAGAAGCTGGTTGTTAAGAGGACAAGCCGGTTGGTTAAGGGGCAAGCCTTTAAGAACACTCTCTCAAAATCGGGGGCAAAAAATAGCAGCTATGGGTCTGGAGTGCCTATCAGAGCTCCCCGGGAAAGACTACATGGTCCGGAGGCTAGCAGCCCAACACTTCGAAGAGAGACCTTTGCCTCAGAGCCCCAGCCTGAGACTAGAAGTCAAGGAAACACTGAAGGCCAGCAGTCCGGAAGCCAGGCTGAGCCAAGTTTGAATTCTCCCCGGGCCACCGCCACTGATATTCCTCCAACGGTCATGGAGGAAAGAATGGAGGACTCTGCTGAAGAAGTCCCTTTTGAGTCTGAGCCCTCCGGTCAGACTAGTAACACTGCTGCTGCCAAAAAAGATAAAGGCAAAGAAAAAATGTGCTTGAGGCATCCGGAGCTGCTGAAGTGTCTCGAAGGGAAGGTGGGGCCTTGTTTTCACAGGGTCGAACTCAAATACCTCTTGGCCTTACAAAAGACCAAGTACGCATTCATCCATACGGCTGATCTGGGTCGAATGCGCACAAAATGGGGGATCCCAGAAAATGTGAAGATAAGGATTCCCATAGATCCTGAAACTCCTATGGATTGCAAGCTGAATGAAATAGTCATCTTTACGGAGCTATTTAATTGGGGACTCAGATTCCCATTGGACCCAGAGATTGTCAGATATTTTCATCTGATCAAACTCTGTCCGAGCCAGCTGAGCCCCAACGCTTGGTATACTCTGATGTCATGCATCATGGCATCAAGGCTGTCCGGGATCCCTCTTCATATGGAAGAGTTTGCAGCAGTGACCAATCTTTGCAAACATCACCAATTCCCCTTCTACCACTTCAATATGGGGGACAGTTTCAAAGCTGTTAATGATCTATTGGAGTCTGAGAGTAAATGGAGGAGTCAGTTTTTGTTCGTCAGTGGCGCTTGGGAAAACGGAAAGAAAATCAAGTCCGGAGAGAACCCAAGCCTCCTCAGAAGTAGGTGGAGGAGTGACCCTAAGTTTCCCACTTTAAATCTTTGTCTACTTCTTCCTTCTTAAAGTTGGTTTAAATTAACTAGTTTTTCTTTTGTCTTAACAGAACTGCCTAAGGAGTTCGGTGATTACTTGAAGGCCGGGCAGGTTACCTGTGGCAGGATCAATGCATGGGCTGTTGAGGAATGGGGGAACCGATTCCACGCGGCTTTCACTAGTGGAAACTTGGCTAGGTCTTACCTGTGGAACACCACAGGTCGGAGAGACTTGACTTGGGAGGAGCTCACCACCCAGTCTTCTCCGGACACTGGGCTTAAGAGGACCCATGAACCAGATGGGACACTCTTCCTGCCAGGCCGGGCCAAAGCCCCAAGCAAAATGAAGAGCCAGAAGAGAGGCAAAAAGGTGGCGAGTGATGCTCAGAATGATGCTCCAACAGACCCGGAGGGGCCTTCCCAGAGCCAAATCGATGCTGCTCTCTTGCAAGTGGTGGAGCAAGAGACCGAAAGGAAGGAAGCAGACCTCCCAAAACCTCCAAGGGATTCCAAGAGGATTCGCAAACAAGGAGGTGAAGGCGCAGACCGGGAGGCCAAGAAGAAAAAGACTTCAAAGGGAGATGAGCTTGCTCTCCGGGATCCGGAGCCTTCTTTCCAAGCTGACCCTTCTGACCCAGCGCAGGCCGAAGAGATCCCAAGGGACTTTCATACCGATGAGGTGGAGGGGGGAGATCTCAACATCGATGGAGTAGACATCACCGCGTCAAGGTGAGCTTGGTGAATACTTCCTCAGCCTCCCCAGAGATGAATTTGCAGGGCCTTACATTCCTCCGAGCAGCTCCAATACGGTCAACTTCAATGGTAAGACTTTCATTGTCTCTAGTGAAAAGGACACCATAGCCCACTCCTTGCTAAGAAACGTGCAGCCGGTACTTACACTGGAGAGACAAGTTCGGGGTCAAGCAGACATCATCAAAGACCTTAAGTCTGAGAAGGAAAAGCTTTCCGAAGACCTTCGCACTGCTACTGCCAATGCTGACATGCTAAAGGAAGCAAATGAGGAGTTGAAGAGGAATCAAGAGGAAAGCACCACAAAAGTTGCTACTCTAGAGGAAACCATTAGAGACCTCCGGGAGAAGCTGTCCGGTGTGGAGAAAGACCTTACTGCCTCAAAAGAAGAGACCAAGGCATAGGACAAGATTATCACCAACCTAACTACTGATAAGATTGCTCTTGAGAATGCAACATCCAAGGATGACGAGGAGAAAACCGCTTTGTTAAGGGATCAAGAGGCTACAATCCAAGCCAAGATCAATGCTTATGCCAACCAGATGATTAAAAGCGAAGAGCTATTGCTTGAGAAGGTGAGGTCTGACATGGTTCTACTCTTTCATAAAAAATTTCCGAAGAGGAACCTAGGGGACTTGTGGCTTTATGTAGACGATGATGACCTTCCACATCATACAATGGGCAAAGAGGATCAGTATGGAGTCTCCAGACAAGGAGGAAGATGATCCCAAAGGGAAGAGAGTAGATGAAGGGAAAAGCGACTTTAAGGGCAAGAAGGTAGATGAGGGTGATCCATCTTCAAAGGCTCAACCTTAACCTACAATCTACTTTGTTTATTTTTCATTCAAACTAAAGTCCTTGGAAGGCCAAGGCACTCTTTTTGTAATGGTGTCTGGTGCTCGACCGGACAGGTTTTTTGTGTTCTATCTTGACTATTTAAAAGTCCTTCGAAGGCCAAGGCAATTTTAAGTTGTTTATTTCAATGAATATCTATGTTCTGTACAACCATCATCTTCTTTCATTGTTCGTTTTAATTTTAATAGCCAGAGTTTAAGTAGCCTTTAGTTGTTGCATTGTGAGAGTGTTTAAATTCTCCGGCTAGAGTTTAAATAGCCCTTAGATATTTCAGTCCGGATAGTATGACAAGGGATAAAACTTTAAGAACACTTAGAAAATTTTTAAGAAGGCATCGAATTTTATTCAACCGCCCAGACACCTCATTAAAACCTCCCCGTGCCACCAGGGAGGAAAGAGTATGCCCCCAAATATTTACATGGATGTTTAAACAAGTAAATATTTACACAAGTGCTATTCCAAGTACATCCGGAGATGCTCAATATTCCAAGGATGAGTTAGAACTCTGCCATCTTTGTCTTCCAACCAATAAGTTCCAGGCTCAATTATTTCAACAACCATATACGGACCCTCCCAAGTTGGGGCCAGCTTTCCGAAGAGCTTTCCTTTAGTGTGTAAGAAGACCTTCCTTAATGCTTTGTCCCCCGGTTGGAAATCTCTTCTTTTAACTTTGGAAGAAAAACTGCTCCTCATCAAGCCCTGATAGTGTGCAACTCTAAGGTGAGCTTTAACCCGTCTTTCTTCTATCAAATCAAGTTGACCTCTGATTGCCACCTCGTTAGCGTGTTCGGAGAAGTTGTGAACACGAAAGGAGGGGAGGGTCTTCTCTATGGGGGCTACTGCATCCATCCCATAGACCAAGGCAAAGGGTGATTCTTTTGTTTCAGCCCCAGGTGTTGTCCGGTAGGCCCACAAGACCTCTTGTAAATAACTAGGCCACTTCCCAGCAGCCCCTTCCAAATTCTTCTTTAAACCGGACAGTATAGTTCTATTAGCCACTTCAACTTGCCCATTTTCTTGTGGGTGGAAAGGTGAAGAAAAACAATGCCGTATTCCCCTTGAGGCACAGAAGCTCTCCATTTCTCTATTGTCAAACTGTGGCCCATTGTCTGTTGTTATCTTTTGTGGGACACCAAATCTGCAACATATGTTGGATAGAATGAATTTTATAACAGCTTTTGATGTTGTCCCTGCTAGAGGGGCTGCTTCTATCCACTTCGAGAAGTAGTCAATGGCCACAATTATAGTTTTGCGCCCTCCGGACGCCACAGGGAGAGGCCCTACTAAATCTAATCCCCATCGAGCAAAAGGAATGGGCTCAGAAATTGACTCTAAAGGAATGGCTGGTACATGAATTTCACTGCTGTACCTCTGGCATGGGTCACACCTCCTCACCAATTCCTTAGCATCTTTCATGATTGATGGCCAATAGTAACCGGAGAGTAAAACTCTTCTTGTTAAAGCTCTAAATCCACAATGGGCTGATCCCTCACCATCATGCAATTCGGAGAGGGCCACTTGTGACTCTTCATCCCCCAAAAAACGCAGGAGAGGTTTACTGTAGGACTTTTTGTACAATACTTCTCTCAATATGATGAAACCCCGAGCCTTGTGTTTCAATGTTCTGGTTAGTGACTTATCTGGAGGCACAACACTATCGGAGAGATATTGTAGGAGAGGAAACCTCCAGTCTTGAGGCTGTTTCACTTGTATTTCAAAAATTTCCTCTTCTTTACCCTTACTAAGTTGAATATAGGGGCTTTCGAGCACATGGATCCATGGATATGACTCCGTATATGCTATGGTTGCCAATGAGTCTGCTAGCTCATTTTCTGTCCGGGGAATGTGCTCATAGATAACATTTTTAAACCTAAGTGCTTCATTTTTGAGGAGGAGTAAATATTTCACAAGTTGCTCTTTCTTAGCCTCAGATTGGCCTTGGGCATGGTGGATGAGTAGTTGGGAGTTACTTAACAGCTTGACCCTCTTAGCCCCACAAATGTAGGCTAACTTTAACCCAGCTATAGCTGCTTCGTATTCAGACTCGTTATTAGATGCCCTGAAAGCAAAACAGATAGCCTGGTACATCTTGTCTCCATATGGGGAAGTTAAACATACTCCTGCACCACATCCCATAGTGCTAGATCAACCATCTGTTCGGACGATCCATACCTTTTTATCTTTTATGTCAGTAGTTTGCTCCGAATCCCTGTCGGAGTGGAATTCAACCAGAAAATCAGCCATAGCTTGGGCTTTGACTGTTGTTCGAAGAGAGTCTCCCCATCGACTGGCTTAAACAAAGTTTTGGTGGAGGACAGGTGTTTCTTGATCTCATTGAAAGCTTCATCACACTGCGGGGTCCAATCGAATCCCTTTGCACCCTTCAAAGTTTGAAAGAAAGGAGCACACATGTCCGAAGACCTTGAGATAAATCTGTTTAAGGCAGCTAATCTCCCCGTTAACCGATGTACTTCTTTAATGTTTCGAGGAGGCTCCATTTGGAATAGAGCATTGAGCTAGTCCGGATCGGGTTGGATTCCATGCTCACTTATTACATAGCCCATAAACTTCCCGGAATATACTCCGAACACACATTTTTCTGGGTTTAATTTCAAATTTACTTTTACCAAGTTGACAAAAGTTTCTTGGAGATCGGACAAGTGCAACTGCTCATCGACACTCTTTACCATCATGTCATCAATGTATACTTTCATATTTCTTCCAATTTGATCAGCAAATGCCTTGTTGACTAACCTCTGATAAGTAGCCCCAGCATTTTTCAAACCAAATGGAATCACCTTATAGCAATGTAGACCCCTGTCAGTGACAAACGTGGTATGCTCTTGATCCTTCGGATCCACTTGAATTTGATTTTACCCGGAGAAGGCATCCATAAAGGAAAGCAGCTTGTTCCCAGAGGTAGAGTCTACTAACTGATCAATCCGGGGGACCGGATACAAGTCCTTTGGGCAAGCTCTATTGAGATCTGTGAAATCAATGCACATGCGCCACTTGCCATTCTTCTTTTTTACCAATACAGGATTGGCAGTCCACAAAGGGTATTGAGATTCCTTGATGTGCCCCAACTCTGTGAGTCTGTCAACCTCTTGCACAATGACATCAGCCTTTTCTTTGGAAAAAGCTCTTCTTTTTTGAACTACTGGAGCTACATCTCTCCGGACGGATAGATGGTGTGATATCACTTCTGATGGGACTCCAGTAACATCAGCATTGCACCAAGCAAAAACGTGCTGATGGCTCCTCAAAAACTTCAACATTTCATCTTTCAACACAGGTGGCATCTTGGACCCTATCTTGACACTTTTCCCATCTTCCAAACAGTGTGTTTCAACCTCTTCGATCGGTATCAATACTCCAGGTGTCTCTCTAGGGTCATCAATTTCACCCTCTCCCCCAGAAAGGCCCTCAAACTGCTATTGTTCATTAATGCGGACTGCCCCCAACGTTCGAGGAGCCAGGGCAGTGGCATAACATTCTCTTGCAATCTTTTGGCTGCTCCGGACGACTCCAACCTGTCCCTGAACAGCATACTTCAAGCACTGGTGGACTGTTGAGGCCACTGCATGCATCCTAGAGAGCCATGACCTCCCTAGAATGGCATTATAGCAAGTGGGACAATCCACCACAATAAAGAGCATTCTGACCATTTTCTTGAAAGGGCCCTTGCCCAATAACACCTCTTCTTCGAACTCTCCGATCACATCTGTTGAGCTGCCTGTGAAGCCCACGATTGACCTGTCCGAATTCTGAATTACAGATGGATTTTTGATTTTTTTTGTAAGTGGTTAAGAAAAGGATATTGGCTGAGCTTCCAGTATCCACCAGGATTCGTCTTATGTCATTGCCCCCTATAGATGCTCCTATGACAACAGCATCCTCATGAGGGCCAGCAATGTCTCTCAAATCATCTTCATCAAAAACAATGAAGGGGAATGAGTTTGGTGACTGATAGGATGTCATGCCTCCTTCTAGCTGGGAGGCTAAAGTATGAACATGCCTCTTCCTCGAAAAAGCAGTATGAGATTTCATAGTGTCCCCTCCGAAAATTGTAAGCGACTCGAAAAACTTAATGAGCCCGGAGACCGATCTAGAACATTCCTCTATAGCACCCACTCTGTTTCGAGTTGGATCAGGATCCAAGTATTCAGATTCCACGACAAACCTTTCAACTATAACCATAGCCCCCTCCGGAGCAACATTACTTGGACCAACCCGGTGAGTGTTATCCGGCCTGTTGCCTCCTCTTCTTTTAGAGTAAGCTCCTAGTTTTCCCCTCTCAATCAAGTTCTGAACCTCTTGTTTCAATGCTATGCAATCATCAGTGGTATGGCCAATATCATTGTGATATTGGCAAAAAGAGTTGTTGCGATGCTCTCTGGGAGACTGCAGTGTTGCCGGTCTCCGGTAATGCACCTCATCCTTTGTTTTATCAAAAATGGTGGCCACACTTTCTTTTAACTCTGCGAACCACTCCGGTTGGACCCATGACCCTCTTTTGTTTCTGGATTGCTGACTCTGAGCAGGAGCTGCTGGTTGAGACTGAGCTTTTGCCCTACCATGCCCCTATCCGGTCTCTCTTGCTTTGTTCCCGGACTGATTTTGATTGGGAGTTGGTGCCACTGGGGTAGACCTCACCTGCATGTGCACCCTAGTTTTCTTTGTTTCATCAACATTTATCTGTTTGCCAACCTGATTCAGCAAACCTCCCCATGTCATGGCCTTCTTTCTGGTCACTGAATCAGCTAGATTGCCTGGGTTCAAACCTTGCCTTAGGGATGCTATTGCCACTTGTTCGAAGCAATCAACCAACCCATTTTTGGTTTTCACAAAATGACTTATATATTCTTTCAAGGACTCATTTGTTTCCTGGGCACAATGGATTATTGTGTCTCCATTGCCCTTCAGCTCTTTACTCCCTACGAACTGCCTTCGAAAGGCTACCCAAAACGTATCGAATTCTTTAATACAACCCTGAGGCAGGCTGTTGTACCATTTTAGAGCACTCCCCGTGAATGATTGGGAGAATTCCCTACAAAGTAGTTTATCATCGTCGTCAAAGTTCATCATGAAGTTTTTAAATTGCTCCAGATGGTTGTCCGGATCAGTACTGCCATCGTACTTCTTTATTTTGGTGCTGTCAAACCTCTTGGGGAGGTTTCCGGACAGAATTTTAGAAGACAATGGAGATTGCCTCCAATTCCTTCCACGACTGAACACAGTTTCCTCATTGGGAGTTGCAAAGATACCTGGTTTATCGTGGAAGGCAAAGAGATCCATCAGCATCTTGTCCACATGCCTCCGGCTGTGTGATGACCCTTTTCCAATATTCTTCTTCATTCTTCCATGTCTATCCCTTTTTCTTGAATACTTTTTGATCTGCCTTTGTTTCTTTCTAGTTCGACCCTCATCGCTGCTTGAGGATAAAGATTTTTCAACTCCTTCATCGTCCGAAGAGCTATCAGAAGATTCTGAGCTTGAGTCACAACTCTCCACAGGCTTGGACCGGTGAGACTTTTTAGAACTGGCATGAGTCTTTTTGGTGCTCACATGAGTTTTCGAAGACTCATGCTCTCTTGGGTTGTCAGTGTGATGAGCAATCGATGCTTTGGATTTTTCTTTCACGCCCATCTTGGCCTTTTCTGCCCTCAGAACTTCTATTTCACCCCTCAACCTATCACGCTCTTCGACAGTGTATTCATCGTTCTCTCCCACCACTTCGAGCAAAGCTAGTGGTAGCTCAGGATTGTCCGGATTCATTCAGATAGATTTTCTTAGCTGGTTTTGAATGCTTGATTCAGGTACCTTCTCCTCCCATTGTGGTCGCCAATTTGGTGTGGATAATAATCGCCTGAGGGTAGGCTAGTAATTTCAGTTGGTGTTTTAAGGCAGTATGTGGGTGTTAAGTGTTTAGAGTAGAGAGTAGAGAGATAATTAAGCAGCTTGGTAGCAGTTAATTCTCATTACCCACACTTAATGCAGGTGGTTGGGTATTTATACCATGATGTTTGGGACCTTATGGGCTTTCGGATCATGTTTAATGGACCCGGGTCATGTTAAAAGACCCATGAGCTCTAAGTAGGAGAGCAAGTAGCTTAGTCAAGAAGTGTTTAGGTATTTTAGTACTTTTGTCATAGTTCGAAGAGTCCTATGGTCATAGTGTTCAAAGTGATCTGTCCGGTACATGTGATCTGTCCGGTTCCGGAGGCCTTGGACTGATCTGTCCGTTTCCGTGGAGAGTGCAGCATTCGGACTCATCAGAGATGATCAACGTTTAATTTGAAAAATTCCCATAGGGTCGGGAATGAAATGTAGATCGGTTAAAGACCGAAAAAACTATGGAAGGTTCTGTTGATCAATATTTAACTGAAAAATTCCCATAGGGTCGGGACTAAAATGTAGATCGGTTAAACACCGAAAAACCCATTTTAGTTTCTGTTGATCAATATTTAACTGAAAAATTCTCATAGGGTCGGGAATAAAATGTAGATCGGTTAAATACCGAAAAACCCATTTAAGGTTCTGTTGATCAATATATAACTGAAAAATTCCCATAGGGTCGGGAATAAAATGTAGATCGGTTAAATATCGAAAAACCCATTTAAGTTTTTGTTGATCAATATTTAACTGAAAAATTCCCATAGGGTCGGGAATAAAATGTAGATCGGTTAAATACCGAAAAAACCCATTTAAAGTTTTGTTGATCAATATTTAACTGAAAAATTCCCATAGGGTCGGGAATAAAATGTAGATCGGTTAAATGCCTCATTAAAACCTTCTCGCTCCACCAAGGTAGGAAATAGTACATCTCCGACCAAAGGTTCGTACATAAACAATAATGATTACAAAAATTTTACTAAGATAGATAAAATTACTCCATATATATCTTCAGATGCTCAATGTTCCAGAGGAGCCTCAATAAGCGTTCGTGCTTGTCCTGCAACCGGTAGGTTCCACTCTTTACTTTTTCCATTACTTTATACGGTCCTTCCCAGTTTGGGGCTAGTTTGCCGAGGCTTTTATCTTTTGTTTGTAGAAAAATTCTTCTCAAAACCCTGTCCCCGACTTTGAACTCCCGTCGACGCACTTTTGACGCATATCGACTCATCCTAAAATGTCTGATAATGTAAAGAGTTCAGCTGAGCTCTGACTTTTTTCTCTTCTATTAGGTCTAGGGCTAGTCGTATGCCATCCCCGTTCTCGTTCTCATCATAATTTCCGACCCTAAAAGATGGGAAGATTGATTCTTCTGGGGTGACCGTATCTATTCCATACACCAAGGCATAAGGTTATTCCTTAGTCGTCGTTCGCGCTGTAGTTCGGTAAGCCCACAATACTTCCTGCAAGTAATCCAGCCATTTGCCAGCTTTTCCTTCTAGGTTCTTTTTGAGACCATGCAATATGGTTCGGTTTGTGACTTTGAGTTGCCCGTTTGCCTGGGGATGGAAAGGGGCGGAAAAGCACTGCTTAATTCTATGGGTCGTACAAAAAGATCTCATCTCGCTGCTGTAAAACTGAGGTCCGTTGTCCATGGTGAGCTTTTGGAGGTACCCTGAACCTACAGCAGATGTTCGACCAAATAAACTGGATGATATCCTTAGTTCTCGTTCCCGATAATGGCTCAGCTTCTACCCATTTGGAAAAGTAATCTACAGCCACCACAATCGTTTGTCTACCACAAGATGCCATCGATAATGGCCCACCATATCGATTCCCCATCTGTCAAAAGGCAGGCCTTCGGAGATTGATTCTAACGGAGCCGCGGGCATATTGATCGCATTTGCGAATCTTTGACAAGTATCACACGTTTTTACTATCTGTTGAGCATCGGCGTTTACCGTCGGCCAATAAAACCCGGCGAGAAAGATTCTTCTTATCAGTACTTTGTAACCACAGTGGGTTGTGCCTTCTCCGTCGTGTAACTCGGAGACACTTATTTGTGATTCGTTAGCCCCCAGGCATCACAGTAGAGGCCTGCCGAAAGACTTTTTGTATAGTACATCTCCCAACAATACGTAGCCTCGGGCCTTATTTCGTACCTTCCGAGCTGCGGTGCTATCATCTGGTAATAGTCCTTCAGCTAGGAAGGCTATAATATCTCTTCTCCAATCTGATGTCGTTACCGAGGATATCTGACAGGAGATTTCTGGTCGATTGTCTAGTTCTGCCGTCTTCACAATCGACGGGTTTTCTTATTTGGTTATCCAGGGGTAACTTCTTGAGCAGGATGCCGACCCTAGGGAGTTGGTAATCACAGTTTTGGTCTGAGGTACGTACTCATACGTTATTTTGGCGAATGACGCAGCTAACACCCGCAATGTTGCTAAGTATTGAACCAGATGCTCTTTCCTTGCTTCCGAAGCGCCCAAGGCCTGATTAATCAAGAGTTGGGAATCAATAACAAGACGTACGTGCTTGGCCCCCCATACATGTGCTAATCTCAAACCAGCCAAGGCTGCCTCGTACTATGCTTCGTTGTTTGAAGTGATAAAACCAAATCGGATTGCCTGATGCATAATTACGCCCGTAGGGGTGATTATCTGGACGCCCACGCCGCACCCATGGACGTTCGACCCACCATCAGTTTGGATTACCCACTCAACTAGCTCGTCTTCCTTTGGCGGCTCTTCTTGGTCCGGTCGGTCGGAATGGAATTCAACTAGAAAATCAGCCAGGACCTGGCCTTTGATTGCTGTCTTTGGCTCAAAATTAATATCAAAATCGCCTAATTCGATTGACCACTTAGACATTCTTCCTGACATCCGGTCGCTGAAGAACATACTTGAGTGGAAACGAGGTTTGAACGACGATGGGATGGGCCTGAAAATACAGTCGCATTTTACGCGCCGTAGTCACCAAAGCCAAGGCCATTTTTTCCAGCTTCAAATACCGCGTCTCCGCGCTCAACGGGGTTTTGCTCACAAAGTACACCGCTTTAGGAGTCGTTCCCGATTCACTAATCATTTCCGCACTTACCAGAAAATCTGAAATTGCTATGTAAAGAAAAAGAGTCTCCCTGTCAGGGGCTTCGTTAGAAGGTTCGGGGACGATAAGTAAGCCTTGATCCCTAAAAATGCCTTATCACAAGCGGGGGTCCAAACAAAAGACTTAGTGTTTCTCAAGACGTGAAAGAAAGGAGCACACTTGTCAGATGAACGAGAGATAAATCGATTTAGGGCCGCTAGGCACCCGGTTAATATCTGGACCTCCTTGATATTCTTAGGTGGTGCCATGTCGATAAGAGCTTGTAATTGGATCGGATCTGCCTCGATTCCTTATTCGCTGAGAAAGAATCCTATGAACTTGCCCGACCTCACCCAAAAGAACATTTATCCGGGTTTAACTTGAGATTTATACCCCTTAGGTTGTCAAAGGTTTCCCTCATATCGCGAGATGGTCCTCATCTGTGCCGCTATTCACTAGCATGTCATCGATGTAAACTTCCATATTTCTTCCTATCTGGCAATCAAAGGTCTTGTTCACCAATCTTTGGTAAGTCCCTCCTGCAATTTTTAACCCGAACGACATAACCTTATAACAATATAAGCCTCGGCCTGTGACAAATGTTGTACTCTCCTGATCGGCTGGGTGCAACTTGATTTGATTGTAGCCTGCATATGCATCCATAAAAGAGAGTAATTTGTTTCCCGACGTCAAGTCTACCAACTGGTCAATTCTTGGCATCGGAAAGGGATCTTTCGGGCATGCTCGATTAAGGTCGGTAAAGTCTACGCACATCCTCCACTTCCCGTTCTTCTTTTTGACCAGGACAGGATTGGACGTCCAGAGTGGGTAACTTGATTCTTTGATGTGTCCGACGCTGAGCATTCTTTCAACCTCTCTCAGGATGATCTGTGTCTTTTTCGGGGAAAAGGCCCGACGCTTTTGTGAGATGGGTCTGACATTCTTATTGATAATCAGTTTGTGAATTACATGGTTCTCTGGGACTCCGGTCACGTCCTTCAAGCACCATGCGAACAAATTTAAATTTTCCTGTAGCAACAATACCAATTGTCTCTTGAAGCCTGAAGTCAAATTAATTCCTATATGTAAAATTCTTCCTTCGGTAAACTGGTGTTTTTCGCATTCTTCGTCGGTGGTAAAAAAATTGGGAGCTTCCATGGAATCCTCAACGGGTAGAGACCCCAAGGGAAGTCCTGCTAATTGCTAGTCCCGCGCTTGCTCCATCTCTTGATCCCTTTTTGGCGCTAAAGCCGCTCGGTAGTATTCTCTTGCCGCTTTCTCGCTGCTTCGTACCACCCCCACATTGTTCCCGACCACGTATTATAGGCATTGATGAATAGTGGACGTTACCGGGTGCATTCGTGACAGCCCCGACCTTCCACAAATCGTGTTATTGGAGGCTGGTGCATCTACCACGACGAATAAAACGGTGACCTCCTTCTTGAATGGCCCGCGGCCCAGCTGAACGATGCCTTCAAATTCTACAATCACGTCTGCTGCCGATCCTGTGAAACCTACAATAGTTTGGTCCGAACGTATAATCACAGAGGGTGCCCTGAACTTAGCGTATGTTGGTGCAAAGATTATGTTTACCGAACTTCCGGTGTCTACGAGGATACGTCGGACCTCTTCCCCCGCAATGGCCACCTCAATAACGACGACATCTTCATGAGGACCGGCTATGTCTCGCATGTCGTCGTCTCAAAATACAAAATCGGTGAAGGGATGTTTTTCAAGTGGGGATAGGAACGAGCTTCTAACTGAGTAGCCAGGTTTAAAATATGTCGCTTTCGGGAAGAGTGTGTGATCCCTGCCATAGAATCACCCCCAAAGATAGTCAATGATTCGAAAAATTGACAGAGGTTTCTTACGTTTCCTTTACTTTCCGCAGCTTCTTCTTCGATAACCCCGATGAGGTTACGGTTTACATCGGGATCGAGATATTCGACGGAGACATCAAAAAGGTCGGTCACGTCGGAAATCGCCATGGTTGTCTCGGGATTCTATATCGTCACAATTTCCTTCGAAGGTGCACCCTGCTGTGCTTTCTTTTTCACATACTCGAGTAGGTTTCCGTGCTCTATCAGCATTTGTATCTCCTTCTTGAGAGCGATACAATCCTTAGTATCGTGCCCCGCATCTTCATGGTATCGACAGTATCGGTTGTTTATATTTTCCCGAGGCGTTGGTATGGGGAAGGACCTCTGATACATCCCGCTCTTCTTAGTCTTTTCATAGATTGAAGATACACATTCTGTCAAATCAGCAAAGTACGCAGGTCGGATCCCCTTATTAGACATAGGTCGTGAAACTACTTGGTTCGCCTATTTTGGTCTTTGGCCCTGGGAAGCCAGAGGCTTGATTGGTATAGACTGAGTCGGCGGTATTGTGTTGACTGGCTGGACTTGCTTAGCATAGCCAGGTTGAGCACCCTACTTCATCACGATGGATGCTTGTGCACTCTGCTGAATTTGCGCTGCCACTTCAGACGCCTCGGTCTATTCTATCAATATATGTTTTTCCACCTGAGCTAGAAGGGAGGAAAAAGTAAAAGCTTGTTTTTTAGTGACCGCTTGCTTCATCGGTCCTGGAAGCAGTCCTAAGCGATATGCTGTCAGAGCCACGTTCTCTTCGCAATGATCTAGGTCGGTCTTAGCATCGATAAAGCGCCTTGTGTAGTCCCGGAGGCTCTCTCCTAGCTTTTGTTTACAGTTTACGATCGTATCACCGTTGTCCCGGAAACTTTTGCTGCCCACAAAGTGCTGACGGAACATCATCCAAAACATTCCAAAGTTTTTTATACAACCCTGTGGTAGCCGGTTGTACCACTTAGACGCCCGATCCTTGAAAGTCATAGAAAATGCCTAGCATAACAACTTATCCTCATTATCAAAACTCAACATAAAGTTTTTAAAGGCTTCCAAATGGTTATCTGGATCCATTTTGCCATCATACTTTTCCAACTTGGAAATGTCAAACCTCTTCGGGAGAGGCTCCCCAATTCATTCTGAATCCGAAAGATCCGCCTCCAAGCCCCTCGGTCTGAACCCCATACAAGCCTCCGTCTCTCGGGTTAATGAACTGGCTACTGACCCTGTACTCCTAGGTCTGGCTATTCGATGGTTGCCCCTGGACCTGGGGTAGGACTACCCGCTCCTCTCTGCTGTTCGTCAACATCTTTTCTTTCTCGAATGAAACTGGCGTTCTTTTCTCTGCACTACCCTTCTTGAACTTGGGAGAGTCAGAACGGGGTGCCCTATTTCGTCGAGAATTTCTCTTATGCGCGTTTGTTTAGCATTTCCTTGCGCCGATATTCTCTTCCCGACGAATCATCCGAAGTGTAATTGACAGAGATTTCTCGGTCACCCTTTTGGTATCGCTCCGCTCTTCCATCCTGCCCTCCGTCAGGGTGAGACTCCCAATAATATCGAACAGGTCGGGCATCGATCCGATGGTCAATAGTCGGATAGTCTTCTCCGCGGTTGTCTACGACCGATTCTTTTCCTTTGTCTTCTCTAACTCTTTTATCCTCTAGTGCCCGCTCCTGTCTTCCAGTAACTGTCTCCTGGTCATGATAAGGTTCGATCGCTTATCCCGATCCTGTGCATAATACTCCCAACCCGGAGCTTCCTCGCCCTCAGATAGCGAAACGGCTCGGGCAACCTCTCCCCCCGATTGTTTCATCGTTCTTTCTTTAAGATCAGATTGTGATTTTCAAACAAAAAGATTTCTTTTTAGGTATCACGTGTTCCCACAGATGGCACCAATGATGAGAGAATAAATGACAAGAAAGAGGAATATAGGATCTTGGACCTGATGTGACTAAAGCTCAAAATATAGAGAGAGAAAGTAGAGAGAGAATATATTAAAGAATTGGCCACCTACGATGAATAAATGGGCTCCTTTTTATAGTGGGAAAGGTATGTCCCGTTTATGTCCTTGGTGGTCTTTTATTATTTCACCATTAGTCCTTTACAAACTACTTTATTTACAATTTGTTTCTTAATAACCAATAAATACAATAATGGACATATTTCGCTTCTCCTTTTTGCAATTAACTCCTTTTCTATTGAGATCGGCAAATTACTCCCTTATCAGTAGCCCCCCAGTTTTCAAGAGCGTCGGGAATGAAGACTTGTAAACGAATTAGTCTGAAACGCATTTGTCCCCTATGTCCCGGTATCGAATGACTGGTAGCTTCGGTATCGATTGAGCAGAATGCCTCGGTATTGGCATGGGTTAAAGAAGTGTTCCTCGATCGACCGCTCTCTCTCGAATGATGATTGTCCTCTTGTACTTTATGTCAAAGCTTCTGGGACGGCAGCGAATCGTCCCGACGCTAAATCCCTCATCATGGGTCTGCCCCTGACCCTGATTGACAGATTTCCCATGGGCCTAAACGGGTAATCAGATTTCGGAAAATAAACCGGGTATATGAAGCCCATCTAGCATATCCATCTTAGCTAGTCGGTGCAGGCCTACGATGCTAGCCTGAGCTAAAGCTACACGTGTCGTCCCATTATTCGAAGCGTGCTCATTTGCACATCTTTCCAAAAGGCTCTTCGACTTCCCGCTGCTTTTCGTCGTTTGGACTCTCCCATACGTAAAGCGGTTAAGTGGTGCTTCCTATAAATACCTTATTCGCAAGAATCGCTCTCAGAGGAATCACAGAGAGAAAAACTGGTGCCCGGACTATTCTAGAGAGACAGAGCAAGGTTTATGAAAAGTAGGAACCTGAAGCTAAAAGAAAAACGAAGAAGAAGAAAGAGTCTGCATTTGGGTTTGTCGACTGGGCCAGTATTTGCAACCGAGCTGAAGAGTACCGAGCTGCATGACTAATTTGGAGTTCTAACACAAAGCCCTTTACGCCCGTGCCTCTTCCCCCACGACCTTGTCCTTCCTAACTAATCCCTGCTGAATCCTTTATTGTACCCGAACCGTCAGGCACTCAAACCCCCGAAGCCATTGTTATCCCCTCCAGCAATAGCTCTCCACACTCCCCTGTTACTCAATTCGACCGCCCAACGCCTTCATTGGTAAATTCTCATACTAGCCCGACTCCTTTTCTTCCTAGACGTCAAGGAAAAGCTAGGTTTCTTTCTATGGGAGACTCAAACACTTCGGTAACTATCCCGACCCTTTCTCATCGGCGGTTGCCAAGGGACAGCGTCATTTCCCACTTTGAAGGCAAATACTTTTACTTCTCTGCCGCGGAGCAGGCAGAGTTTCTGATCCGGTGGGGAATCCTAGAGTGCGTCACTGTACGATTCCACGCTCTTGGTGAGACACCAGTGCATGTTCGGTCGCGGGAGATCGTTATTTTCACGGAGGTCTTCAATTGGGGCCTCAGGTTTCCTCTGGATCATGAGATTGCTCTGTATTTCAAGACCCTTGGCGTCTTCCCCTCACAGCTAACGCCCAACGCGTGGTATACACTGATGTCATACATAATGGCCTCACGCCTATCGGGTCGGGCTATGTCGAGGACTGAGTACATAGCCATGTCAGGGCTCTCGAAATCCCCTAAGTCACCCTTATTCTATTCTTCCTTGGCCAACACTTGGAAGATTGTAAACGACTTCCTCGAAGGCGACAAAGGTTGGAAGCATCGGTTTGTCTTTCTTAGTGGCTGCAGGGAAAATGGTCGCCCATACACCAAGGAGAACCCGAGGCAATTTCTGCAGACCTGTGATCCTGATGGTAACTATATATATATATATATATATATATATATATATATATATATATATATATATTATTTTACAAACTAGACTGACCCTTTGTGCAGTGTCAAAAGAGTTCATCCATGAGTTGAAGAAGGACTACTTCAAACATTGTAAAGTGACCTTCCAAATTTTGAAGGACTTTGCCAGGAAGAACTGGGGTCGGGCGTTCCATCGCGCCTTCAAGAACATACACCTGATCATCAGCAACCTCTGGCGTTGCTCTTCTGAACCGCATACGTTGGAGCAGTTGCGCCAACCACCCAGCTTGGTAGAGTTGGTCGCGAAGATAGATGCGCCCGACGCACACCTGTTTCTTCCGAAGCGCAATAAGGCTCATAGCAAGCGTTCCAATTCGGACGAGTAGGCCGAGCAGGTGAATGCCGAGGCTACAGGGTTCGACGCGGTGGGGCCAAGAGATGAAGTTGTTGCTGAGGATGGCGAGACCCATCGGTCTGAGGAGCTGACCAAGAACCGGAAGGAAAAGGCTGAGGCGGATGGTGCTCAAGCATAAAGATCGAAATGCTCCAAGAAGGAGACCGGAGCTGCCGCTGCTCCTGCCCTTTTCGATAATGCAACCATCCCAGCGCTTTTTGAGCAATATGGGGAGGTCCAGGGTGGTGATGTCGCCGCTCCCGCAGCAGTGCCGGTCGAAAGTGCTCCGATAGTGGTGATCCCTGACGATGACGATGTTTGGTCCTCGAAGGCATCAAAATTCGTCGTGGTGTCGTAAAGTGGTACTAAGATGCCTGTGCTGTCAGTGCCTAGGAGTCCTCACACCTTCCCTCTGCGGATAACGGACGGGTTGTCCTTGTCGTTGTATAATATGCTCCTACCTTTAGCGATGAAAGAGCGGCGGGCAGGGGAGCTAAGCCAAAAGTTAACGGAAGTGGAGGGGAAAGTTGCCGCGCTTGAAGAGGAAGTGAAAAAGGGAGAGGCAGCACAAAAGCACTTGGAAGAAAAGCTGAAGAAGGTTGAAAAAACCTTAGCGCGGGTCAAAAAGACCGCAAAGACCAAGCTGGGCAGTTGGTAGTATCAAAGATCCAGATCCGCTTCTTTCGCTACTTCGCGGCAAAGAACGCAAATGAAATTTCCAATCTGAAGGATGCCAATGCTATCTTTGCGGATAAGTTCCAGAAGTGGACGGATAAGGAGACGACCGAGGCTAAGGTTCCATATGTGCTGACCTTTCATCACCGTTTCCCCGACCTTCCCCTTGGGTCCATGTGGCTAGATGTTCCCGAAGCCGATCGCCCATATGGTGTGGTCTGCGAGGTCGAAGAGTCGGACGATACAGAAACCGAGCCTGAGGATGAGGACACTTGACTTCTACCCCCCTGTTTGAATTGAAATTTTGTAACCCTTGGATCTGTAGACCCTGCTTAAACCGTTTTGTAACTGATGCTTCTTAAATATGAACTTTTCCATAATCGTGAAGTTTCTTCCACTATACTTTTGTAAATCTATATCCGGTCGGGAATAATAGTAGAAGATTTGGGAATAGAATATATATCAGTCGAGTACTGAAAAACCCATTTAAAGTTCTGTTGAGATGATCAACGTGTAATTTGAAAAATTCCCATAGGGTCAGGAATAAAATGTAGAAATCCAGGGTCTGATAGGATTAGAAAGAGACTTAAGATTGTCCGAGAGATCCATTGTTTGTAACCTGAGATTTTTAGCATATACATATGTGAAATTGAAACTATTCATTAAACAAATGTAGGTAACAAGCATGTGTAAGAACCGGTCATGATCAGAAATGTTGATCTCAACATTATCATCCCAAAAGACCCAGAATTTATTAGATATGTTAGAAGCAAAGTTTTTGTAACCCACAGTATAAGCAACACTATCAATTTTATCAACATAGGTCATAGACTCCTGGATAACCAAGATTTTAACTTTTCATCTTTGATCATAGATAATAACCTGGTCAAGGTAGGTTTATTGTTGGTGCCTCTAGCATTCCAACTGATCATCCTTATCATTATCAGATAATGATTTTTGTTGCTTTTTGTTCTATTTCTTCATCAGGGAATGGATCATGAGTTTTTTTATGTTTCTTTTTTTTTGCAGATCTCAATTTTCTATTGAAGATAGAGTTAAAGTCAGGGTCGATATCAAGGTCATGCTGGTCTTTCTTGGGCGTAATGTTGTTGCTTCCTATGTTATCACCATCAAGGGAACTACTTTGATTTTTTTCTTGAAGTTTACTCTGGGTATATCCATGATCGAGTTGTTGGAGTGCTTCGATAATCTCTATGTCATCGTTGGGAGAGAAATCTTTGTTGTAATCGTTCATCTGACTTGTATCTTTACCCTAATCATCTTGACTGTTACATTTGCTGTTTTGGTCTTGAAAAAATTGAGTCTGTATTTCAGTATTCTTGTTTCTAATGTCTCCGTCTTTTTAGTAATAATAGATTTCATTTTTCTTCTATACACTTTAGTAAAAGTTTGAAATTGGTTTTCCTTGATGTCAGCTTTCTGTTAAAGCAGAGCAACCTGCAAATTTTCTGAACTTGAATCTCTACAAGCCATTTTATATTCTGCTTCGTTCGTGTTAATAATTTTCTTACACTCAGAGATTTTATGACCTATATGATAACAAATATCACAGTAACGAGGCACATTTTTATAACTTAACGAGATTCAGCAACCGTCGTTCTTGCCAACCCCAATTCACTTACTGTATTTCAATTTTTTGGTGATATTTATTTCAACTTGAGCATAACAAGCGTTATTTCTGGTGGTTTTTGGTACAAATATTTTGTATGGGATACCAATCGTAGACGCCAGATCATGTATAACCGAGGAATTATACAAGAATTCTGGAATTTTCTCACAATGAACCCAGATTAGCGAAACAGGGTTTTCGTACTTTCTGTTAAAGTCAGGATTCCATCTTAAAATTCTCATTGTCAGACCGTCGAAATTCCAAACGTTTCTTGACCATATAGTACTGACATCCTCCTTCAAACTGAATTCCATTAGGATATGTCGCGAACCAAGATTTTTGTAGCTGAAAGATCCATTGAATTTGAATAAGTTCAGAAATCCATCTATTAAATTTCAATTTGGAATTCCATGACTAAATTTCCTATCAAGGTGATTCTGGATTGTTAAAGCAATTGGTCTTTGGTTTCTTTGTTGTATTGGACAGAAACGTGGTTCTCTGTTTCTTTAGTAAATTCCAGTTTGAGTTCTTTGAACAGAGGAGAGTATCTAGGTTTAACAGCGTCGACAAAAGTTTTCTTGATCAGACCTTCATTGGGTTTTGATGAAGGAAAATATGAGTAATCGATTATATTGTTTGATAAAGACATCATGGCAAAGAACGCCAGAGATTAGGAGGTAAGGAAACAATAGAAGAGCAGTTTGTTTTTCACAGGACTCGTCGGATCTTCATCGTAGAAAAAACAATTCTTTGAGCGTCAAGGTCAACCATTTTTGTAAGTTTTTTTTATTAAATTAATAACATTTTAAATGTAGCGGAATATCTAATAAACTATAAAAAATATCTAAAATGAAATACAATAAACATATTAATAAAATATTTAGTTAATTATAATATTTTTTTGACATCGACTAAATTCACACCTACAAATTACTTTTATTGAAAAGTTTAATAAATTTGAAAAATATCTATTTTTTTAAATATTTAATAAATACCCGTTAATCACGATAAAACTAAAAAATATCGAATAAATTAAATAATTATGATAAGATATAATAAACAAAAATCTGAATCACCGATTCGATTAATTTACGAGCAGGATGGCGTACTGATTTACTCTCTTCACCTGAAAAGGCATATCCTTTTAGAAAATATTTTTTATCAACAATAAATATGGTTCTCGTTTATCAATATTTATTATTATTATTTCTTTTTTTAATGTGTGTACATAACCTTCGAATTATATATATTAATTAATTAGTACAAAAAGAGTCAAGCAAAATGAAGAAGAATTCTGAGGGTTCAATTTCTTCACCCGACCGAGAATGTCTCGAGGATAGGATCCCATTTTCATAGAACTAACTACGAAATCCATATCTTCTTTGTTCAATCGCCTCAAGTACGAATGACCTTTTTTGTACGATGTAGTATCGTGATTGTGAACGCCGCCGCATTCGGCCTCTAAACCCCACAAATCATCATCCAACTTCTTTCCTTTAAGGGTGAAATGACATCCGCATTTTTTCGTGCACACTTAGTCTTTAGATGCTTCAGATCTACCAATTTGGTGTAAACTCACTCCATTCTCGGAGTTTTTTGATCAAGTCTATCGCATCGTCGTAATATTACCACAAACCCGTTATCTGTTGCGGTTTGCTTAACCCACTCAATCAACTCCACTTGAGAGTATTGAGATTTGGTGTCGAACAAGTGACCATAATCGACCGAGAAGGCAGTGGCATTTCATCCTCCTTCACCATGCATGAACTATACAAATCATTCTTTAACTCTTCCTCCTTTAATTCTTCATTCTTTAACTTTACAGCCTTTAACACTTCATGCTACATAAAAAAACGTAAATTATGTTAGCTTGACACAAAACAAAATTGTCGTCTCACCCCGCCGGTTAAAAAATCTCCAATCGTCGGGGACTGCCTCAAACTTCTGAGCAAGCTTCTCACACTTTGAATCGGAGGTTTGGGAGTTTATGGAGTTTATTTATGATTTTTGGAGTTTTTGATTTTTTTTGACTTTTTAAATTTTTGGTTAAGTGTTGGGTATATGAAGGTTGTTGGGAGGAGTAATTTTGTGTTCTTCTATATTATTTGGTTAACTATACCCACAACTCACTACAAAACAAAATTTAAGATTCTTGGTCAAAGGGCAAAACCGTCTTTGACTATTTATTAAAAAAAATCTCTACCATTTCGAAAGGGCCAGACTAGAAAAAAGCCACAATAGATCTCTCACCCTACTCTTTCTTTTTTTGACATTCAAACTTGAATTTCCTAATTTATCATTTACTCCATAAAATTGTCTAGAATCTGAAAACCTAAAAAAATTACCCTAAATCCTAACTATTTAATACCCTAAAACAAACATTCCACAACCTAAATCCACAAAATCGATTATGTTTTTAAAAGTATCATTTTGGCATGATTTTAAGCTTTGTTTTCATAGATTAATGTTGTAGAGTTGTTTGTTACAAGTAGATTCGTCGATTTGGCTTCGATTTTGTTGGAAATTGTGGTGTTTAGATAGATCTAGGGTTTGGTTTCGTGCAGGTGTTCGTCGCACGAGATCATGCTACCAGATTTGTTTTGGTCGCTCGAACTTACGACTAGGATGGGTACTTGTCCCATGCAACAAAGCCCATTTTAATTAAAAAAAGTTAAAATATAATTGGATAATAAATATAAAAAAAATGAAAACAAATAATTATATTTAATTATTTTAAAAGAGAAAAAAATGAGTTTAAACACTAAAAAAGGGTAAAAGTCAATATTTGATAATAAATAAACAATAACTTTTTTACTCTAATAAATATCCAATAATTTTGAAATATAATAATTCTTCATATATATTTATTAACTTATTCACGGTTAAAAATTAATTAAAATTTCAAAATTAAATTTTTTATTATAGGGAAAAGTATGTATTTGATGTTTTAATAGGTTTAAAGTGAGTTAAAATTTCAAAGTTAAGTCATGAGTTATAATTAACATTAAAATATGGTAATAAATTTTATATTATATTATTAATCATTTAAAATCAAATTTTTATAATTTTTTTTATTTAAAAAGAAAACCAAATGTTTTATTATTAATATTACCCATTATTATGATAAAATATATTTTTAATATTTTCTATAATTAAAATTTCAAAATTAAGTTTAATGGTAACATAAAATTTCAATATTTCAAAGTTAATTTGAAATTTTCAATAACTTTAAAAGTCGTAGAAAAAGTTATACGAAAATATTAAAAAAAAATTATGATAATAATTGGTAACATTAAATATTAATAGTAAAACTTATGATTTTTTTTAAAATATAAGAAAGATATTATAAAAATTTGATTTTAAATAATTAATAATATAATATAAAAGCATATACCATATTTTAAATTATTGGTATTTATTCTTTAAACTCATATTTTAAAAGTATATACCATAGTTGATCTATTTAAATCCCACAATTTACAACAAAATTGAAGCCAAATCGACGACTTTTTATGTAACAAACAACTCGAAAACACTAATCTATGAAAATGAAATTTAAAATTATGCCAAAATTATAATTTTAAAAATATAATCAAAAAACCATATTTTGTACGTATAACGAAATCTTAAAAAAAATTATAGTGGAGTGAAAAATATATTATCAAATTTTAAGCCAAATATGATGTGTGAATGCCCCTCGTTGTAGTTATCAAACTACAGTCGTCAATGGGTTTTATCAAATGATATCGAGTAGAGAATACATTTCGCATTATCTACATTTTCGTGAACATGACAACCACTACCAGCCAAGAGAACTGGAATGTTTCAATCTCCACTTGACGACCGGTTCAACAAAAACGCTTGTAAAGGTAAACGTTACAAGCACCTTGAACTCAAGGTAGCATTATTTATTTTTAAACTAAGTTTGTACCTCTTTTCAGAGATTTATGGACCTAAATAAAATAGAAAGATAATTATTATACAGATTACGTCGAAGCCTATCATACTTTTGAGGTTAGAGATTAATTTTGCCGTTTTGTCGTAAATATACAAACAAAGCCATCTATTCCTTTAAAATTGGTATTTTCTCTGTTTTAAACTAACAACCCGAAAACCATCTGCTCCCAAAGGTAGCCGAGTTGGTTGAGTATGACATTTTTGTGATTAAAGGTCATGAGTTCGAGTCCCTCTACATACACTTTCTCAGTTGAGTCTGTCATTTTATATGGTTTTTGGTTTGCAGACTATCGCGTCAGATTGAGGGTTTACCCTGTGTGCACTCATTGCACTCTGGATAACGGTTGCGGGTTCCTTCCGAAAAAAAAACCCAAAAACCTTCTTATTATTTGAAATTAAATAACTTTTAAGGGTTCTTTGTTGAAGAGAAATTGAATTAAAATTATCTATTTAACTATCCATCTAATATTTATTTTATTATTATTATTGGATATCCATTTCATGTATATAAATCATAATTAATATTTAATTTTTAATAATATGTCAAATATCTGCATCTTATCATCGGTAACCTAACTACTTCTGATTTTTGTACCAATATTTTTCTTATTATTATTATTATTTTATTTTTTAAATAGCCATATTTTTTAAACTAGAGTTCGAAAAAATATATAAAAAGTATCATTACATTTACTTTTTTTAAATGAACAAAACTAGATCTATTGATGATATTTTTTTGATTTTTTTTAAGATAAAATATTACCCGTAAAATGCGAGTTCTTTGAAAAAATTAACATGCGAGTTCTTTGAAAAATCAATAATGCGAGTTCTTTGAAAGATAAAAAAATGAGAGATTTTTGAAAAAAATCAATCATGAGAGTTCTTTGAAAAATCAAAGATGAGAGTTCTTTGAAAAATCAATCATGATAGTTCTTTGAAAAATCAAAACCATGCGAGTTCTTTGAAGAATTAAATATGCGAGTTCTTTGGAAAATCAATCATGCGAGTTATGTGAAAAATTAGTAAGAATGCATGTACTTAGACCATAAGAAGGTTTGTTGAGTATCTTCAAGGTTTCTTATGTTACGACCTCCTTCTTCGTAGGGTTTATATATAAATATCCAGTTGGTCCAAGATATAGTTTTACGTTGCTCATTTGAAACCCGAAGAAATCCACTGAATACAATCTCTATTCTATTGAGAACAGATTTAGGTAAGGTGATACTTTGAAGATGATAAAATGTGTATATCAAGTAGGAAAACTTAAATTAAGGTTATTCTGCCACAAAAGAAGAGAAGAATGTTGCCACATTCTTGAGTCCTCAATCTGATTTTGGTTACTAAGTCTTCATAGCGAACAACCTTATATCTAAGATAAATGTTAATTCCCCGATGTTTCATTAGGAAGCTGCCTTGCTCGAATCCAGTTAAGAGTTATATAGAGTTTATCCTCGCTAATGGTATATTGTATGAAGGAATGAAAATTGTCTTGTCTTTGTTAATTACCTGACCAAAGATTTCTTGGTATACATAGAAGAACATTAGGATTTTGTTGATGCTTGAGGATGAAGCATAAAAGAAGATGACAATATCACATGCGTAGGTTAGACATTGTACTATTATTGAACTAGGTGATTTGTACCTTAATTCTTTATACCTTAATTATCAATTTTATCTATAAGTTTTTTGAGCCTCTGATGAGAAATTCTTTAGCTCAAATGAAGAGGCTATGAGATAAGGTCTCATTGCCAGACTTCTTACCTGAAACCATTTAGGATAATAGAGAACCAAACTTCTGATATAGAACATCTTATTATGTTAATAAATCTATCAAAAAAGCTAAATATTTTTAGGATCTTCAAGATGAAAGGAAATGAGATCCTGTCAAAAGCTTAAGCCATATCAATTTTGATGATCAAGTTTCCCCCTTTAGTTTTTTTGTTAAGATCATTCACTATTTATCGAGTAAGTAATTTATTGTTGTGAATGTTTCTTCCATGAACAAAGCCACTTTGTTCTTGAGAGATAAGCTTAGATAGGAGAAAAGAAAGTCTGTTATTTAATAGTCTTGAGAGAATCCTATTAAATATAGTGCATAGAATGATGGGTATGTAATGAATCTTTATGAAACTAGATTGATGTTGCATTGAATATTTAGGGAGCTAGATCACCATTGAAGAAGGCCCTGACATCATCACTTATATATTTTCCTATTATGTTCCAGTATTATTGGAAAATGTATTGTTGAATCCACCTACTCCAGAAACACCAGAGGATGTAAATGTTTTCATTGTGAATTTCATCATCAAATGGAGAGCTTCTTAGGGTTTAATTCTCTTCATCTGTGATGATCTTAAGGATGGTATTTGAGAAGCGAGGGATGTTTATGTAAATAGAGTACTCAGTAAGAATATTTTGAAAGTGTTTTACAATAGAGTTTCCAATCTTTTGTTGGTGCTCAATCTATTAATTGTCTTCTATTATTTCGATGATTATACTCTTTTATATTGTATTCCTTACATAGTTATAGAATACTGCAGTTTCGTTATCACCATTCTTAATCCAATTGAAAATACATTTTTGTTCCCAAAATGATTATTCCCTTCCAAGTAGCTGAACATGGATGGCTTGAGCTTTCGATAGCTTGATTTTGTCATTCAAGGTTTTGGTTTCTTGAAAACAATTTTCAAGGAACTTAACTTCTTTTAAGACTATGTGATTGTGTTGAAGATGTTTCTAAAGGTATATTCGTTCCCAAGTCTTTAGATTTATCTTGATTCTTTTAAAAAAATTAGAACATTTGAAGATGAAGTCCATGCATATTTTGGTTCTAGCTTTTCTTAACTATACTTGAGAAGTCTGGGTGAAGGAGCCATATATTGAAAAACTTAAATGATAATATAGGTTTTTCTAATTAGTTTGAGATAGTAGTGCAAATAAAACTATGGTTAGATCTACAAGACTATCTTTGTTAATAGAGTACTCAATGAGAAGATTCTGAAAGTATTTTACAACAGAGTTTCCAATCTTTTGTTGGTCCTCAATCCATTGATTGTCTTCCATTATATTTATGAATCTACTCTTTTTTTTATTCTTTGCATAATATTGGAATGATGCAAAGTTTTTATCACTATTCTTGATCAAATTGACATTATATTTTGGTTCCCCGAATGATTCTTCCTTTGCAAGTAGTCAAAGATAGATGGTCTGAGCTTTTGCGAGCGTGATTTTGTAATATAAGGTTTTGTGTTGTTGAAAACAATTTTCAAGGAACTTAAATTCTTCTTCAAAATAGGTGATTACGTTAAAGATGTTTCCAAATGTATCTTTACTCCAACTCATCTTGAGTCCTTTTAATTTTTGCCAAAACATTTGAAGAGGAAGGCTATATATATATATATATATCAACTTTTCTTAACCATAATTGAAAAATCTGGGTAGAGGAGCCATATATTGAGAAACTCAAATGATGACTTAGGTATGTCTCATTAGTTTAGGATAATAATAATAATAATAATACAAATAGGACTGTGGCCAGATCCACATGGATATCTCTGCCAATAGAGTACACCGTAAAAAAATTCTGATTTGTTTTTACAACAAAGTTTCTAATCTCTTGTTGGTTCTTAATCTATCGATAATCTTTTATTATTTTGATGATTCTACTCTTTTTATTTTCTTTTTTACATAATTATGGAATGGTACAAATTTAAAATCACCATTCTTGATCCTAGTGACACTATATTTTTGTTCCCATAATGATTTTTCCATGCAAATAGCTGAAGATGGATAACATGAGCTTTTGCGAGCTTGATTTTTGTCATCCAAGGTTCTAGTTTCGTGAGTTTATTTTTTGAAAAAACTTAACTTCTTCCTCAGATTGGGCGATTGCATTGAAGATACTTCAAAAGTATCGTTGTTTCAAGTCTTTAGATTCATGTTGAGTCTTTTTCATTTAGTTTAAAACATTTGAAGATGAAGGCCATACATATCTTCATTCAAGATTTTCTCAATCATACTTGAGAAGTCTAGGTGAAAGATCCACATATTGAGAAACTTAAATGATGACTTATACTTGTCTGAGTAGTTTAAGATAGTAATATAAAAATGACTATGGTCAGATCTAGTTACGACCATGTGTTTAACTAAAGTAATGTCAAAATAGTTTGACCAATCATTGTTGTGGAGCACCATATCTAAGAGTTTCTATTTGTGTGAGTTGGTCCATATAAAGTTTGAGCCAGATAGACCCGCATAAGTAATATTATAATTATTAATTATATGATTGAAATCATCCATGCTCCTTAAACATAGTAAAGAGCAAGATAACTGCTCAGAGTGGTTCATGATGACATTGAAATCTCCCATCACTATTCCTTCCTTAGTTAAATCAATAATATTTTTAAGATTGGTGATCCCTGGTGCATTTAGCATAAACTATTGTGACAATGAAAAATTTATTTATGGTGGTGTGTGTGGCTTGAACATGTAAGATCTGGCCAAAGGTTTCTAGAGTTTTGATCACAAAATTATTCTTCCATAGTATCCAATTTTGTAAGTGTTATTGGCTATACCATTGTGATATCAAAGTATTTTTGTGAGCTTATGAAGGTGAATATCACATACCATGGAATCATAGATTGCAAGAAAGTCTACGTTTTCTATTCTGGTAATGTATTTAGGTTTGCGTCTAGTAGCTTAATTATATATTCCTCTGACATTCCAGCATATAATTTTGATAGTCATTTTGAAGAGCTAGTATTGGGCATGACGATCTCTTTAATTTGAATTTCTTCGGTAGTGTTAAGGTGTCTATGAGGTTTCAACTTGACTTTTTTCTTTTTTTTTGCTTAGGTACTTCTTGAATTCTAGATTGTCTTAGGTCGTGGCTCTATGTGGAGAATGTAAGGTACCCTGGGTTTTTAGTTTTGGAGATGAAGAAGCTAAATTTATTGCGGTCTGGTCTTTGTTTTTTGATAATGAGGTACCTGTATATATGGCATTCAAAACTTCAATTATCCGTGGTTCCTGAATTTCAGGTATATGGTTATTTTTTATGTTGATATTTGTTTGATACAAATGTATTGGCTTAATGATTACTGGTAGTTTAAAGGTTGGTGTAGTTTAAATGAGAGGTGATTTGTTGATGATTTAGTTGTTCACTTTGTTGAGGAGATGGATTTTGGTCTATTCTGATTATCATTGATTTATCTGAGTTATTTTTGTCTACATTATCCTTTATTATCTCTTTAACTATAATATACTTTAGTTTTAGCTTAAGTTGTGTTGATGTCTCATGATAATTTGTAGTACGGTTGGTTTGGAGTTGTTGTCTATGTGATATTTGTGATTTGTTGTGTTGTAAAATTATACAATGTTGTTGTTTGTGGCCAATATGATAGCATTCAGTGTAATAGCTTGGCTTAGGTACATAGGTTAATTCTTGCCATAATCCGTCTAAGCTTCCGAGTCCAATCTACAGTTTGGTCAATAAAGGTTAGATATATCAAACTAAATACATGCCCTACATCAATTGTGTATGGTCCCATAGTTTTATGGTACCCATACTACTAAATTATAGTTAAGATCCTTGGATATGACCCTGATTGGATCCTCATTATACAAGTAGACATGAATGTTTGAAAATAAAATCCAAACTGATGATATCGGGGTTTATTTTTAGCGTGAAATTAGGGTTCCATTTGAGAAGTTGTATGGTGAGTTGTCCAATTTTCCATACATTACATCCCCAAAGCTTCTTTAAATTATATTGTCATTACAATTCAATCATTATATGGTAAGGATCCCATAAAGAAATACTGAATTGACATGTGAAGCCAAAGGATATACAAAAATCTTGAATATTTGGCATAAGTGGCCTCCCATTTGAGAACTTTCCTATAAAGGTAAGCTTTGAATTGGCTTCAATAAAGGTTAGATCATGTTCTTAAAATTCAACATGTTTATTGACAGCTTTATCTTCAATCTTTACTTTATCATGTGTGATATCTTTAAGAAGGTTTCTGGTGGCTTCAACATATGATCGTGCTTGATTATACGTTGTTGTTTAATATATTGAGTTGTGTTCGAAGGAAGGATTGGATCAGAGGTTCAAAAAATGGATGGTTGAACATGGTTTAGTAGTCTGAAATCCATTTGAGATAATCAAATGTGGGAAATTAGTTTTAGTATCTTATTGTGTTTTTGAGTTTTTTGTAGTTATTTTTGAGGATTTTCGTCTCGAGGCTTGAGCTGAGATTGATCCATCGATGATGGTGTTGTTTTCAGGGTTTTTCATTGATGATGAATTTGGTTGCTCGCTATTTTCTAGCAGAAGATGACTATCTGAGGGAGCCATTAGAGTTTGATCTATACTATTTACTAATGTTGATACCGCATTAAATGTGGGGGTAGGAATCCAAGCGTGTTAAAGGCCTTCACAATTATATTCTTTGGAGCTAAAAATCATGATTTTTCCAATTACAATTCTAATAAAATAAAATAAAATAAACATTTAAGTATAACAAACACTTAATTTTAATATAAAAAATGCAATGGAATAACTTGAGTAATTCCTCTTAAAAAAATTTCATTTTTACCCTTAAACATATATGAAAATAATTAAAATATGATTATAAAAGTGTTAAATTTAGAAACTATAACCTAATATATAGATCTAAATAAATTTATTTTATTAATTCTAATATATTTAAATTATTTTCACTAAAAAAATATATATATAATGATTGGATATATAATTAAATAACTAGGATTAAATCAATAATTACGATATATCTTTTACTTTAAAATATGGACGAGGCTAAAGCGAGACTTTTTTCATTGGAACAAGATCCGGTTGGAATATGATCTGATTTTGTTATATCACGATTCTAGTAATTGCAATTTACCATTGATATAAAACTATTATTTTCTCAAAATCGAGTGTGAATTCTTTATTCATAACTTAAATATCTTCAAATATTCATTTCAGAAAATTAAGATTTTTAAAATCCGAGTCCAGAGCGTTGTTAAGCTACGTATTATTTAGCTATTGATGTATTTTTTTTCCAATTTCGATATGTATATTTTAAATGATATTTAAGGTTATATATTTTATATAAAAATCAAATTTATCTATATATATATATATATAGTTGTTTTGTTTCTATTTCTAGTTAGTTTTATAGTTTATGTTAGTTTTAAATCTATGATTTGGTTGTATTTTTGTTAGATTTTGTCAAAGATTTAAGGATATATGAAATGGACGGGCCATTGATATCAATATAAAATTGTGCATCCCTGGTCTGAAGAACATCGAGATGACACATGGATCGTGCGTGAATCGGTTGATGAATGCGCGAGTTTGAAGGATGTACGCACACATGCAACACGATTTTGCTTGTTACACTCATAAGTTTGCCGTTTAAAGTATTGGTATTGCCTTGTTTGAATTGATTAGGGAAAAAAGCTATTAACAACACAACAACGAATGAAGAACAAATTTTATTACTCGGAACACAAGGATGAATGAAGAACAAATTTTGTTACGTGGATTAGTGACAAAACTTGAGTAATTTTGTATCTGTATATATAAAGTATTTTTAGATCTCTCTATATATATATATATTTTATTAGTGTAATGATCTTTCAATTGTTCTTAGTTCGTCTCCTAAAAATTAAAAATTAGATGACAAATACAAAGCACAAAAATTTGGACGAGCCGTAACTGAAGCTATGGAATGGATTTTAAATTAAAATTTTTTTTGAAGCAATTTTAAAAATGACATGGATTTGTTTAAGATATATATATTTATTGTATTAATATCACAAATGTAAAGCTATTAAATAATTTTAAAGTTATAAAATATTAAAATATCTCCATGAGTTTATGTATGTTTTTGGGTATATTTAGTATTATTTAAATAGTAAATGTGATAAAATGTGAGTAATTACGTTTAAACTATAATTTTCGATTTGTATAGAAATAAATCTCCTGGTAATCAAACGTTTAAATATTCTATTTATAACATTTTAATTTCATATGGCACACCGTGCACCGATGATAATAACCATAATAAGCAAAATAAAATAGCAATAAAAATATAAATTAAACGGTAATAACCAAAGATGTATTCATTATCACCTCCGTTTTAAAAAATAGATTCGAAAGACCTAAGGGGTGATCATCTAACTCTTTTTTTTATGTTCAAAATTGATTATAAAGTGTAACTGATGTAGTAAAGACTGCATACATAATGATCTTTCGTTCGGATATCAGAACAAAAGCGAAATTGGTACACAAAATTGAACATCTCGACGAGCCCAACAACTGTCAAAAGTTTAACTATGTCACAAAATTCGCACTTCAAATTTTACTATTTAGGATCTAAAAATCTTATTTTACTGCTTTTGATATTTTATTTTATTTCATTTTAATATTAATATTTTAATTAGTGAATCAAATCTGATTGCATTCATATTATATTTGATTTATATTTTTAATATCTTTATTTTATTTTAAAAATATTTTATTAGGGTTTTGGATGTCTCATATATAAATCATCTTATACCCTATTTTATCATCAGACTTTGATGATTAAAAATGGATAATTTTCTTTGAGTCTATGAGTCTCTTTTCACTATATTCACCTAAAGTTAGAGATTATCTATTCTTTGCTCCCGTCTTCTTCTCCTTGTGTTTCTCGTCTTCTGTTCAATCTCATATCTCGGTGCTACCATATTGGTATCATAAAAAAAAGCTCCTACGACGTGGGTTAAGTAGATATGCCACCTAAGAGAACCGCTCGCAAGAAGTTTACTACTCTAATCGTAGAACTAGTCTGTTCGGAGGAGATAAAATATCGATTTGGCCAGATATGTGAACGAATGAATTTGTTGCGATATCAAATGAAGAAGGCGATGGAAGATATAGAGAAGATAACCGCCACCGGATTACAAAACTAATCATAAATTCAAAGGCGAAAGTATTTTTAGAAGAATCCAACCACATCCATAGCTACAATTTGGAAAAACCAAAGGGGAAGGAAATCCATCAAGTAGTTCTTGGTGACATGAAGGAGTCGCCGATATTCGACCATCCACTCTTTGATAAGTATGAGGCTGACTACCAAGGTGAAATTTCTGATGAAAATCATTGTATGGTTTACATATCTTGTTCCGGTTGCACCATAATATAGTTTTATTGATTTCACTATAACCCCAGAAGAAATTATTCAACAGTTTGTTAGTTTTAGATATTACATTCAAAGGAAGATTTATAGATTGTAGGTAAGAGTTTGGATAAAATAATAGAGCAGACTTAATCAATGTTATTCTTCCACCAAAAAAGATGTTTTTGAATTCTATTTATTAATTTTGTTTCTTATCTTATCTATTAAGTCCTCAAAGTGAATAGATAAGTTGTTTGTATGGATTGAGATACCTAAATATGTAAGAGGTAACTTAGTTTGTTTGAAGCCTAAAAGTTTTTCCAGACCACCTATCCTGGTTCTACTCATGTTTGTAGAGGCTATGAAAGTTGTATTTTGTATATTTATTTGTTGGCCAGATAAAAGTTGGTAAGTATCTAAGAATTTTGAAAGTTTCTCTATGTTTATTATATCATCAGCATATGCCCATAATCGTTTTATATCTTCTAGCAGGTCTAACTCAACAAAACAATTCTTATAATCCCATTTATATATGCTACATGCTCCTGAGAACCTAAGTGATGAAATGTATGCCTTGAACTCACTCAAAGTAGGACTCCCAAATGAGAACTAGGCAATTAGAGTAGTTTTAGAAATTGAGGTTAGAGAGAACTTATCTGCAGGCTGGAAATGTACTAAAGTGTAGTTTTCGTGCTCCTCGTGAATGAATTATTTGTGGAAGAACTCTTTTCTTGCTCCTCCTCCTCCTACCATGTCTGCGTACGATATTCGTTTTTGCTCGCCTTCTTCATTAGATAAAGAGTTTTCAAAAAACAGGGTTCGATAACATCTGGGGTAGTTCCTTCTCCATTTTTGAAGTGGTTTCCTTGAGTGTTGGAAACTCATCGTCTCTGTAGATAGAGCACCGGTCTGTATGTTCTGTGTGTGGCTCCCTGGAAGAAAGGCCTATGCTGTTGATTTGATTTCTACGATCTGCTTGGTCTTCTTGATCTGCATGCGGTTTGCTTTGTTTCATTGAAGGTCGATTCTTTGAAGTTGATATGTTTCTGTTGCTTTCATCCGGTGTTGCTGCTTCGAACTGAGAGAAATAAATCTTCAAATCTATATTCGATCGGCGATTTGAAGATTTCACAGAAATAGGGTTTTTGAAATTTGAACAGAATAGAAGAGAGATGGATTGAGAGATAGGGTTCGAGCTTTCCTCTAGATGAACAAGATGGCTCAGGGAGTGTGTCAGTGCAAGTGAGTTACTGTTGCTTCAGCTTTCTTGGAAACCAGGTGAGCTTTCTTAGAGCGTCCATCTCCCCAGTTTTCTTCTTCATTCCAAAATATTAAACATTCCCACATTTACAAAAAAATTAGAGGCAACATAGGATTTTAATGCTGACAGTTTAGTTGAGTATCGTCGTTGTGTAAATTCAATAATACTAGAGGTTTATTATGCCTGAGGTGTGTACGCTTCCAGTTACGTAGAGTGCTAGCGGTGCATTGTTTTTCTACCCGTGGTATGTAATTCCATCGCAAGTGTTGGCTTGTGTACACCGACTATGCTGGACTAGAAATTGTAAAAAAAATATACATGCGACTCATACAACTTAAACCAATATAAACCAACACGTGTTGATAACCGCCGAAAAAAATCAAATAAACTAATATAAAAAAAACAAAAAATATGCATTTAATTAACCTAAAACACAAACTAAATTCGTTAAAAACTCGATCAAACATCATCCAAATTCAAAACAATATGAAAAAAATATTGTGAAAACAAAGTGCAAGATGAATAATATTAGGCAGACTCAAGGATTGAGTATCATGCGGACTCTGGTTTTGAAATAGAATTTTTTTAAAGTTACCATCAATAGACATCGAGTTTTGGATCGAATAGTATTATTATAAACTAAATTATTAATATATAAATTTAGATAAATTAAAAAAAATTATATCTTAATGTTTATTAACTATTTAACTAACAAGATATAAAATGATGGGATAACTAATTAAATAATTATGATTAAATCAATACTGTATTTTACAATATATTTTTAATTTTAAAATATTGTATTTATACAAATATGATATCTTAATTTAAAATGGGCAAGCATAAAAACGCCTAAACAAAATACAAAACTAATACAAGCAAACAACCGAAATATATATATTAAACCGTAATTACAACCTCAAAACAACTTCAAAAACATAAAAAAATAAAAAAAAAATAAAAAAAAAATCTACAACTAGTACTTTTATAATAGCAAAAGGGAAAAAACTAATCGACGTTTGTTCAACGCTCATCATGCATATTAGATTGGTGAATCCCTTAAAAAAGTTGCATAATCAAACTTTGGAAGGGAAGCACAGGTCCGAATGATTTTCTAAATCTCAAGAGCTGATCTTCTTTTCTTTTGCATATAGTTGACATATGACAATGAGTATTCACTTCAAATTAAACTTATATTTTCTTCGTATCCTATAGGAGGTACATATAGCGATGTCAACTGGCAACGAATCCGACGATGCTCCATTGGATCCGCGCTATCAATATCACGGTCCATCTCTCCGTTCCCCCGCTTTGATTTTCCCTCCTCATGCGTCAGATCGCTCACGTTTATTCCCTAAACCTCCACGTGGACCCGTTAAAACTGTAAATCCGGGGTTGGCAGCAGCCCAACATTCATCCATCGTAGCTGATGAACCAGAAGCCGAATTTCCATCCACCGTAGTACCTGTAAAGTCATCGACCCAAAACATATTGGTAAGTAAAATAAAACATGAAGGAGTGGGGTTATTAGTGTTATTTATTTTAGTGTAATTTGATCGACTAGTCGACCAATTTAATCATGATATATTATCTAACAAGTCGTAGAGTGCGGAGTGCACGCTTGTTAGATTATATCACGATTAGCGGGGTCAAGGGGCGGAAAATTTTTATTTTGGTTAAATCGGCTATTGTTGCAAGTCAACAGAATTTCGAAATTGAAAATTTGACCGTTTTATTCAAATTTTAAATTATAGCCGTTTTATTACAAAACCAGTTAAGATACCCTAACTGCCCTAACTTCCAAACTGTTTTTGGTTGGTCGAATTTATAAATATAGGTTCTCTTGAAAAGAAGATTATATAATTTTCATCATCTCTGTTCAAAGTATATATCTCTGATTTTATCCAATTGAAATTTTTGAAGAACCCCAAAAATATTTCAATAAAAAATTGTTTACAAGACTCCAGAGATTATCCAGAAACGAAACACTATTTTCTACAATTAGCTATCTATTAAGTGTTAAATAATTCATCCGTTTGAACCTTAACATTAAAATATGGTAATGGTATGATATTTGTATTATAATAGTGTTGGTTTTGTGCCAAACATATACCAAAGATACATTCATTATCACCTCCTTTTTAATAGATAGATTTAGAAGGTCTAAGAAGTGATCATCTAACTCTTTTTCATGATTAAAGTTTATTGCAAGGGGTAGCGGTTTTATGGGGATCTAACTCTGTGTAAATCCAAGACGAACAAAATTGGTTCAAACTTTCTATACAAGTTTACGACTTTAATAGGATTTTATTTGTTTATAAACTTTTAAAAATAATATTATTATATATTAGAAAGAGGTTTTAGAAACCTATTCTCTCATTATTAAAGGACTAAAAATATGCCTATTGTCATGTATGGTAATTTTTGTACTAAAAGAAAAGATACATCGAAGAATCGTCGTCCGTATCATATATAGTGGTATCCTCTACTATTCTGGCACATCCCACAGACACGTGAAAATCGACGGTTCTTTGATTATCGGTTGACAAATCGATTCAAATTTTTTCGCGATTCCGTTTTTTTTAAAACAAATAGGATTTTTGGAGTTTTCGAAAAATATGTTTGTGCACCTTTAGCTCAACAGTAGCATTCATTTGACATTCGACAGAGCTAACATTTAGGTTCCAACAAACATCTTTAAATTGAAGTTTTGTCAAAACTCATGCCATCATAACGATTTAATAGTTCGTTCTTTTTAAGTATTCGATTGTCCATCACTATCCTCGTAAAGTCTTTGACAATACACCTGTTTGAGTTACTCTTAGCTTTCGCCTTATAATTCTATTTTTAGGCGACGTTCAACTACTCTTTAAAGACCAGTTCACCAACATCGTAGACTTGCATAAGTCTTATGTGGTTCGTGAAATTTGAAACCGGTAATATCATAGTCGAAGCATCCAATTTCCTTATTTCTAATCTTTGTCAGCGTAACTTGCTCTCACTCCACCACATTTCAGATGAAGTGTAACACTAAAATCTACGTACTTAGTTCTCTGGCGGAACTTCAGATTCTCCATTAAATGAAGAGCGCGAGTATTATCAAAGAACATAATCAAATCTTATTTTATACCAATAATTTGAGTCAACTATCCTTGCAGCCGTATGGATTCCTTCATTGCTTATATAGCATCCATATATTCATCTTTAGTAAATGACAGAACAACAACCTTTTGTATACCAGACCTCCAACAACCAGTGCCTTAAGAAAAGTAAGCATATGCCCCAATCGTGTTTCTCGTTTTAAAACAACCAACATAATTAGGCTCAACATACACTTTCAACATTTCATCTAACGTACCCTTATAATTATAACACACCCAAACTTCAGCTAAACCCTTCAAGTATGTTATTAGCCACTTAAAGGTTTGTCAATGAGACTTTTGTGGATTTCATAAGAATCTGCTCAAATTACTAATAGAGTAGCCAATACCAGGTCTCATTCATATCATTGCATACATAAAACTTTCATGAAAATGTCATAAGGTATCTTTTCCATGAACTTCTTATTTGTTGTTTCGGTTGGTACTTTAGTGACACTTAGTTTGAACTAGGCACCAATGGAACTTCCAATATCTTTGACACATATTATGAACTTCTTAAGAACTTTATCTATGTATTCTTGTTAGGGTAAGAAATAATACCCCTTTCGTCATATTCCTATGAATCTCAATACCAAGTATCATTTTAAGCCTCTCTCGTATCCTTCGTCTTAAACTCTCTATTTAGCTGAATGTTTACTGACCCTTCTCTTGTCCTTTCAATATATTAAGATATCATCCATATTTAATTACAATAAGATCTATATTTACATATATGTTTTCCTATTATAGTAATTACAATTTTCATAATAGCTCTATCCATATATGATGAACCACATTAAAGAATCAAATACATGTTTTAAGTAAATACATGTATGTTTTTCTATTATAATAAATACAGTTTGCTTGGTCTCCATGTTTTATTTATCACCGATTAGATTGTCAAGTTCATATTGCTCTCTAGTATGATCATCGGAAGGCTTTACAACATCATAGTTTTGATTATCTTCAGACTCATGTGATTGATGAACTTCCTCTACATCGACCAAATTTGAACCATGTCTAAAATCATCTTTGGCAAAAACATGTTTGACTTAACTCTCTTATTCAGACTCATCATTAACTTCACATTTTTTTCTTGGCAGAACTAAGTTTGGTCTCCACTGTATTCTTCAATGACATGTCCTCATTATTGAAAAAATTCCTCTGATTATCAAATCCTTTTCATGTCCAAGTTCGAAGAACCATAAACTATACCGTTTTAATCATTATGTATAACAAAGACATAAATATTTTGAATCTTGTCTTGCTTCACATCTGCATAGGTAACACATGTGAACCCTCTTAAAATTTTAAACTGATTTTTTTTAGTCTAGGAATCTTGAGGACAAAGAAACTTTGAGTTCATATATGCATTTTTGATAATATACACAACTGTTGTCTCAACTTCCCCTCTAGAAACTTCAGCTGATTCCAACTGTGTGAAGCATACATCTAAGCCTTTATAGTAAAGTTCGGTTCAACATTTAGAAAACTGATTTAATTGGGGAGTTTCTCTCACGGTTTTATATCTATAAATACAAAGTTCAGAACCATAGCTAGTGAATGACTCATTTATATATTCCAGGCCATTTTCACCCCGTAACTTCTTCAACATCGTTCGAGTTTGATTTCTCATCGAGCTCTTCATGTTTTGTGTTTAAAAGTATAACCATACTTTTCTAGAGTAGTTATCAATGACGCATCATGAGATACCTAGCACCATTCATAGTGGTTTTTTGCGGCAGACCCTAAACACCTGATTGGATATATTCAAACATATCACTAGTTGTATGGTCACTATGCCAAAACTTGACCATCTTGATTTTACTTAGCACATAATTTTCACGAAATCTCAACTTACAAAGTGTGGTACTATCAAACAACCCTTGTCTACTAACCTAAATAATGGCCTTTTCAGTGACATGCCCATACCTCAGATGCCACAACTTGGTTGAATATTTCTCCGCACTAGACACACTTCCAGATACTACATGCAATTCAACAAATAGCACATCACTAGTCATAAAGAATCTCATAAAACTAGTGATCATCATATGAACTTAAGTCTACCATCGCCACCCTTGTAAGTAAACCCTTCCTCATCTAAAGTTCCAAGAAGATGAATGTTTTTTTAACTTCCAGCATATACCTCACATTTTTATCACTCTCTCAAGTTGTCTAGGAAATTTGAGTCGAACAGTTTCCATTGCTTTAACAACAATACATTTATCATGCCCGAGGATGAGCTTTCCACCATCGAACAATCTCAAATTTCAAATCAATGTTTGTTAGAATTCAGGTGAAATGAAGCTCTCCAATAGAACACCTAATTGTAACTGTATTTTCAAGTACTAGCCATGAAAATATCAATGTACTAATAATCATGTGAAACCATTACAAAATCTTCGGTTTTGATTTTTAGTCAACTATAGTCATTTATTCTCTCTAGGTGTTTCATACTGATATGATCATTCTTCTTGCATATCCAATATTAAGCAGTTCCTACGGTAATACCTATTTAACAGACAGCATGGTTTGAGTGAAGAACTCGTACACATTCGAAAAAAAAACTCAAAAATATTATGGTTGATCCTTATCTTTTACCTTGACCTCAATTTTGTTACCATCAATAGTGATTCTATTGAAATCATCCAAATATCTCCGGATCTCCTTGCTACCATCCATTGATATTGTGTAGAATTGTTTCATGACATACAATCCATTGGCCACACAATTTTTCATGTAAATGGCTTTTAGTATATTTCATATCCCCAATGTTGGAGGCTCTTTAGATACCACTCGAAGTGCTTCATCCCATAAACTCAATATTAGAGCACTCCGTGATTTGGATTGTAAATCAACATCAACATTTTTCAGTACTTTTATCATCAATCACACCAACCAACCCTTTATAGATTAGGAAATACGGAAACTTAATTCTCCATAACTTAAATTATTATCTTCATTGATATATTCTAGGTTGGCAGGTGAGATACTTTGCTCAAAACTCAAGATTTGAAATGATCTTCATCCTTCTTATTTTGTAACAACCATACAAACAATGTTTTTACATATTATACACTCATCGTAATGTTGTTTAAGGAAAACTTCTTAGAAAGCCCCGTTGGAATATCAAAATATCAATTTTCAACAACGTTTGAAACCTAAGTAAGGTTAGACTAAGCTCAACGGCTTGTCAGTTGAAACCCGTTTAGTATTTATGATTCTACAACAAGAATAAGGAGTTACACAACTTCAATTTGTATTCAAAGCCTTAGTTATGAACCCAAAATGACAAAGTAAGTGATACGAACAAGAAGGTTAAAACCAAACCCACAAAACACAAATTTAACGTTTTTCGAATTGTGAAGAATTCTACGTCCACAGTTAACATACATAGTGTTTTATATATGAAGATGTTAAAAAAAAGACTCTTTCAAACACTAACACTCAACCACTCATCGTTTTATTATAAAGCACTTACAACTTACAAAATGAACTACGGATCTAAGAGTATTGCCAAATGTTTATCTTTTACCTCATATCTATCTCCAAAATCTGAAAACTTTTAGTTTTCTTTCTCGATAAATTATAAGATTTAGAATTATGAAAATGACATCGTACCACTATCCCACTACTTATACATGACAAAAATGTGCGTATTGTTTTCCATATTCACATAAGTGCATGACAGGTTTTTTTCCCAATTGGACAAACAAACACAAAAGACACGTTACAAAGTTTTCGTGAGTATGACATGTCCTTATCCTATTACATGCACAAGCACGCCACGATCAACGATTGATTGATGAATAACTAGGATGACAAATTCATTCAGACAATTTACCAAGTCAGTTTCTTCTAAAAACAGATAAATATCTTAAAGAACTCTTCGACAAACATGTTCCTCCACCTTCGGCTAAACAGTAACATTCTTATTGCGTTCAGCATAGCTCAACTTTAGGTTTCATCAAATGTCATTGCACCTAAATTTTGATCCAAATTCTTACCATCATAGAAATTCATCTGTTCTTGCTCTTTAAGTCTGTCTCGAACCTCATAGAATCTTTGACAATTCATTTGTTCACTTATTTTGATTTTTAGTCTACTTAACCAAACCGACTCGAAGTATGATACTTTAGAACCTTCGTTTTAACAGCAAATTAGCCATGGAATATATTGTTGGATTTCGATCTTAACACCTATTTTACTATTGGCCGACTTTTGAACGGTCTTGTATTACTTAGGGATGTATGCTAAGATATATACCTTTGGATTTTCCTATGTTTAGATTTAGGATTTTGATCTTATTCTAACCAATGTTTTTCATAGTTGTGCAGTCGTATAATTTTCTAATCTAACCATGCATGTGCATTTGTTTCCTGGAAGATGTCTCACGTGAAAAGAGAGAGAGAGAGAGTAGAAATGAACAAAGCAAGCAAAATCGGAGTGTCACTTCCAGCTCGTCTAAATTCGCCTACTATACCAAACCTGTTCCAGAATATATCATCAGCAGCAACAAATATATCTGAATCAAGTAGCCCAGAGAAAGAAAAACCGTATATGATTATGATTGATGGTGCGTCCACAAGCTTGTCCCGTATTAATTTACTTGCGTTATTGATTTATATATTTATATGATCTTGAACCATTCTAGCGGATAAAAGGGTTGACTATCTAGAGATATGTGTGCCCTTATACCAAGCTGCTATGAACGGTGACTGGCAAACAGCTGAGAACATAATCAAGGAATATCCTGGCGTAGTTCGCGTTGCAATTACAAAGAGATGGGAGACGGTTCTTCACATTGCAGCTGCTGCGAAACGCACGGAATTTGTAGTGAATCTCGTTGGATGCATGAATCAAAGTGATTTGGCCCTGAGAAACAAAGATGGCAATACAGCCATTTGCTTTGCTGCTGCCTCAGGTATCGTGGAGATTGCTAAGGTGATGGTGGATAAGAATAAAGACCTACCCTTGGTTCGAGGAAATAGGGGTGTGACGCCGCTTTACATGGCAGCTTTGTTCGGACATAAGAAAATGGTGTTGTATCTTAAACAGCAGACTGTTCTTGAAAGCCTGACCCGTGAGGAATCCGTGATGCTCTTTCTTGCTACCATATCAGCTGATATGTATGGTATGTCCCTCCATTCTTGAGTTGCTTTGAGAGGTACAATTATAATTGACGATTTTCTTCTACGTACAGATATCGCATTGGAGATGTTGGAAAAGGATCCGCTGTTAGCCGTATCCCGAAATCAAGCTGGAGAAATAGCATTGCACCTTATGGCTCGAAAGGCATCTGCATTTGCAAGTAAAAGTCACCTGGGACTCTTAAAAAGTTTTATCAATTCAAGTAAGTCAGTGTGCATGAAACAATTGCTCTGTGTTACAAAATTTTGGAACTGACATGGGCTATATTGTTAGACTTTAAACAGGTGTTTGATGAAGCGCCGATGCAAACATTAGCCCGTCAACTAACCGAAAATTTATGGAAATTGCTGTTAAAGGTTCCTGACAGCGAGCTTTCAGATTTCATAAGAGAGCCCACAAGACTGTTATTTGATGCGGCAGCGATAGGTAACGTTGAGTTTCTAATCATTCTAATTCGTTCATATCCTGATCTAATATGGAAAGTTGACCATAAGAATCAAAGTTTGTTTCACATCGCTGCATTGAATCGTCAAGAGAGTGTTTTTAATGTAATATATGAGCTTGGTGCAATCAAAGACCTGATTGCGTCGTACAAAGACGATCATAGAAACAGTATGCTCCATTTGGTATCAAGTGAACCACCACAGGATAGGCTCCAAATTGTATCAGGTGCAGCCCTTCAAATGCAAAGGGAGCTCTTATGGTTCGAGGTAAAGAAAACAAAACTCTTTATGTGTTTATCCGTATGTGGATTCTACATCTTCCTAATCGTCTTGTAACGTTAAAGGCAGTGAAAAAGGTTGTTCCACCTTCGTATATCAAAATGAGGAATTCGGAGGGCAAGCTACCTCAGGACATATTTACAGAGCAGCACCTGAATTTACGAAAAGAAGGTGAGACATGGATGAAGGACACTGCAACCTCGTGTATGCTTGTGGCGACACTCATAGCCACAGTGGTTTTCGCCGCTGCATTTACTGTGCCTGGCGGAAACAATAGCGAAAAAGGCACTCCTATCCTTCAAAGAGAGAAGTTGTTCACCATTTTCTTGTTGTCGGATGCTGTAGCAATGTTCAGTGCGTCGACTTCGATAGTAGTATTCTTGTCTATTCTCACTTCTCACTTTGCAGAAAGCGACTTTCTTGTGTCACTGCCCTCGAGGCTGATGATAGGACTCTCAACACTCTTTGTATCTATAATAACAATGGTTATGGCTTTTAGTGCAGCGCTTTTGTTGACCTACAATCAGGAGTTTGATCGGACTCCAATGCTTATAGTTTCTCTTGCTTCTATCACCGCTCTATCTTTCGCGTGGTTGCATCGCCGTCTCTTGTTCAATTCAATGCGCTCAACATACTGGTCTAAATTCCTTTTTGATGCACGTAATCCCAGGCTGTACAAACAGTGAACATTAACCTAAATATCAGGGCCATTTTAAATGCTTGTTGACGCTTTGTACTGTTTTGGTTATTGGTTTTCTACTCCATGAACTATATATATCACGTTAGATTCAACTATAGTGAAAACAAGAAATAAAAAGAGAGTTATTATTATTGAAGCTCTGCTGTATATGGTGTTTTCTTCTTGTTTACATCGACAGTATATATACTCTAATTGGTGAGCTGTTGTTGGAGATCATGGTGGCTCTAGGGTTTCTATTGAAGAGATGAAGACCGAAGACGAAGGGCTGTTCGAAGACAACCCTAAGTTCAGCTCTTCACTCAAGACCTAACTCTAAACGGTGGGTCTATTTGTGTTTTGAAGTTGGACCGGGTCATTGTTCTGGCCTTGCTCTTTATCAAGACTAAGTGAACTACTCAAGGCCCATGTCCATCAAGAAACAACTATGAGTGTTATATTAGTGCGGTAACCAAACAATAGCTAACTGCTTATTAATCATGTAACCAAACAAAGTCCATTACTCACTAACAACCTCACATGGGAATATTCCCAAGGTTGTTAGTGACTATGCTTGTATAAATACAGCAGTGTTCTATGCTGTACAATTTAAGGAAAATACATTACAATTAATCAAATTCTTTTACTCCTTCAAATCGACTTAATATCAGAGCACAGCTCTTAAGCCTTCAATGCCTACTCCAAACGATTCTCCATCCTTTAGCTCAGACTCTATTGGGTCCATCTTCTCCAACAGCTCATCTTTCTCCTCAAAAAACCTGCACCTACACCCAATTAGCAATGTTAATAACATTCGCTTAGATAAAAGCAATTATCTTCTATGAAAAACTGTTGTTTTGCCTGTGATAAAGGGCAATAAGCTATGGAGTTACATCACTGGAGAAAAGATCTGTCCTCCTAAGTTTGTGACAAATACTTAGGGCATAGTGATTGAGAATCCAGATTTTGAAGAGTGGGTTTCAAAGGACCAGCTGCTACTTGGGTGGCTCTACTCCACTATGAGCCCTGAGATAGCAGCCCAATTGATGGAAGAACAGTCAGCTAAAGGTCTTTGGGAGGATGTTGGCAAGTTTTCTGGTTCACAGACTAGAGCAAGGGTTACTTACTATAAGGCCGAGTTTCAAAGAACTCGTAAAGGAGCCTCAACAATGTTTGATTATCTAAAAGGATGAAATTGATATGTGACAATCTAATTCTAACTACTTGTCTAACATCCATTGATGATCTGTTAACACAAGTTCTTGCAGGTCTTGATGCAGAGTATACACCAATTGTAGTCAGTCTAGCTGACAAGGAGGGACTAGGCTGGCTTGACCTACAAACAAGTCTGCTCACGTATGAAAGCAGACTTGAGCAACTCACTGGGCTACAAAAGTCAGTTTCTAATATCAATATCTCTAGTGCAAATGTTACTCACAGTACTGACTCAAAACAACAGCTTGCTAACTCTAATCAGAGAGGGTATTTTCATAACAACAGAGGTGCTAATCAGAGAGGATACAGAGGCAGATCTGGTTTCAATTCTAACTATGGCACTAGAGGAAGAAGTAGCTTTTATAGGGGCAGAGGAGGAAGGTTCTCACAGAACAAACCAACCTGCCAAATCTGTAGCAGGTATGGTCACTCTGTTGTTGTTTGCTACTACAGGGATGATCCCTCAGTTATGGGCTCTACATCTTCAGAACAAGCTAGATCAGAAGGAGATCAGAATGCAATAGTGGCAACACAAGACTCTACAGGTGAAGGGGTCTGGTATGCTGACAGTGGTGCTAGTCACCATGTCACAGGGAGCACTAGTCAAATGACACAGAGGTCTGAGTACTTAGGTAACAAATCCATTATTGTTGGTAGTGGTGAGAGACTTCCTATTTCTCACATTGGTCATTCTACCATACATTCTTTAACCAGAAAACCTATCTGCTTAAAAAACATTCTTCATGTCCCTATGATTAACAAGAACTTATTGTCTGTCTATCAATTAACTAATCACAATAATGTTTTTGTGGAGTTTCATAAAGGTTTTTGTCTTGTGAACGACAAGGTAACATGGAATATCCTGCTCAGAGGGAGGTCTGAAGATGGTCTCTACAAGATGGATATGTTTTCTAAGTCACAATCTGGTTCTAGTCTAGGTGTTCCTAGTGTTTTCTCTACTAGTGTCTCTCAGTCTGTCAAAGATGGATGACATAGGAAGCTTGGCCATCCATCTCAAAATGTCATCAATTCTGTTCTTAAGTCATGTAAGTTGAATTCTGTATTGAGCAATACAATCACTTTTTGTGAGGCTTGCCAATTAGGCAAGTCTCACAGTCTACCATATTCTATCTCTAGCTCTCATGCTGCAAATGTACTTGACTTAATACATACTGATGTCTCGGGCCCTGCTCCTATTCAATCTAGTGATGGGTGTAAGTACTATGTGCTGTTCTTAGATGACTTCTCTAGGTATACCTGGCTGTATCCTATCAGGGATAAGAGTCAAGTGTTTGAAACATTCAAAAGCTTTAAAGTCCTAGTTAAAAATCAGTTTGAAAGATCCATCAAAGCTGTTCAAAGTGACTGGGGGTGAGTTTAGGCCTTTGCTTTCTCTAGCTAAAGAAAGTGGGTTCTTACTACGCACGTCTTGTCCACATACCTCAACCCCGAATGGTAGGGTGAGAGAAAACACAGACATATTTTGGAATCTGGTCTAACTCTTCTAGCTCAGGCTCACCTACCTTACAAGTACTGGGTTGAAGCATTTGAAACCAGTATTTACTTGATAATCAGGCTTCCTACACCTATTCTTCATGATAAGTCTCCTTTTGAAACACTCTTTCATAAAAAACCTAACTATCTAAGCCTAAAAACCTTTGGTTGTTCTTGTTTTACCTGCCTAAGACCCTACCAAACACATAAATTCCAGTTTCGTTCTATCAAATGTGTTTTTCTTGGGTATAGTCAAAGTCACAAAGGCTATAAGTGTCTTAGTTCTAATGGGAGGGTGTTTGTCTCTAGAAATGTTGTGTTCAATGAAGATGATTTTCCCTTTTCTACTGGTTTCCTAATTACATGTCAAAATGAGTGAGTCTCTAGGTCTTCTGTTCATCTATGGTTACCTAGTTTTCCTACAGGGCCTGTGACAAGTGAAAAGGTATCCTCTGAGAAGACTGACTCTGCAGCTCTAACTGAACAGCCTATTTCTCTGTGCCCTGATCATTTGCAGCACCAGAGATCTACTCCAAGTCCTCTATATGACTCTCCTAAAACAACCAATTCATCAAACTCACAATCTCTATCTACAGCCAATCAAACTAATCCAAACTCCACACAAATCACTAGCAAACAACCTTCACAGCCTACACCTACATTGACCATTGAACTACCCTTTTTTAATCCTAATCCTTCTGACTCTCTTCAAAAACTAAAAAACACTCATACAATGCAAACTAGGCAGAAAAGTGGCATCTCTAAACCTAAATTTCCATATGTTGGGTCTCTTGTTACTACAGATAAGGATGTGTTTGAACCTACTAGATTCTCTGAAGCTGTTGGGAATTCTAATTGGCAAAAGGCTATGATGAGTGAATACAAAGCTCTCCTAGCTAATCACACATGGTCTCTAGTACCAGTGTCTGACTCATCTACTGTCATTGGCTGTAAGTGAGTCTATAAGATCAAATATGGTCTGGGTGGGTCTATTCAAAGGTACAAAGCACGATTAGTGGCTAAGGGCTTTCATCAAACACCTGGGGTTGACTTCTATAAAACTTTTAGCTCGGTTATTAAGGCTTCTACTGTCAGGCTAATTCTTACTATTGTTGTATCTAAGGGATGGACAGTAAGGCAGCTTGACATCAATAATGCTTTTCTTAATGGAGTGTTACAAGAAACTGTGTACATGACACAGGCTCAGGGTTTTGTTGATCCTGCCTATCCTACACATGTTTGTAAACTACAGAAAGCTATCTATGGCCTGAAGCAAGCCCCTAGAGCTTGGTACTTTAAAATAAGTGATACACTTTTGAGTTGGGGTTTCAGTAACTCAAAATTTGATTGCTCATTGTTCTTTTTGGTCTCCAAGACTACTGTTTTACTTATTCTGGTCTATGTAGATGACATTGTTGTGACTGGGAATGACACAGCCTGCTTAAATCAGTTCATTCACAATCTCAACTCTACGTTTGCTCTCAAGGATATGGGGCCACTCCATCTATTCCTTGGAATAGAAGTTCATCGTGACCAGAGAGGCTTCTACTTGACACAGCACAAGTATATAGAAAACTTACTTCTTGCACAAGGACTGTCCATGTTCAAGCCCTGTCCGTCCCCTATGGTAGCTGGTACTCAGCACTTCTCTCATAATGGCTCACCTCTGGTTTGTCCTACACAGTACAGAAGTATGTTAGGTGCCTTACAATATCTGACTCACACTCGTCCTGACATAGCTTATGCAGTCAATAGTCTGAGCCAGCATCAACACAAACCAACATCTTTACATTGGCAAAGTTTAAAGAGAGTGTTAAGTTACCTTTCTAGAACTCGCTGGTTAGGTCTTCACATCAAGCCATGTTATCAGCTACAGCTTCATGGGTACTCTGATGCGGATTGGGCTTCGTCTCCAGATGATCGTCGTAGCATTGGAGCTTACTGCGTCTTCTTTGGAGAAACTCTCATCTCCTGGTCATCAAAAAAACAAAATATTGTGGCCAGATCCTCCACTGAGTCAGAATACCGTGCGTTAGCTAATCTATCAGCAGAATTGATTTGGCTGAAATCACTACTTACCGAAATTCGGATTCCCCTCATTCCACCATCAGTCATGTGGTGTGACAACCTCGGGGCCAGCTCTCTTGCGTCCAACCCGGTTTTTCACGCTCGCACCAAGCACATCGAACTCGATGTGCATTTTCTTGTAGATCAAGTACTCCAAGGGTTGGTTCAGATTCGGTATGTGCCCTCACTTGATCAAATTGCTGATTCTCTCACAAAGGCGCTTCCTTCCTCTCGGTTTCTTTATCTTCGTGACAAACTTGAGCTTTCGGTGTCGCCTCTGCGTTTGAGGGGGGATGTTGGAGATCATGGTGGCTCTAGGGTTTCTATTGAAGAGATGAAGACTGAAGACGAAGGGCTGTTCGAAGACAACCCTAAGCTCAGCTCTTCACTCAAGACCTAACTCTAAACGGTGGGTCTATTTGTGTTTTGGAGTTGGACCGGGTCATTGTTCTGGCCTTGCTCTTTATCAAGACTAAGTGAACTACTCAAGGCCCATGTCCATCAAGAAACAACTATGAGTGTTATATTAGTGTTGTAACCAAACAATAGTTAACTGCTTATTAATCATGTAACCAAACAAAGTCCATTACTCACTAACAACCTCACATGGGAATATTCCCAAGGTTGTTAGTGGCTATGCTTGTATAAATACAGCAGTGTTCTATGCTGTACAATTTAAGGAAAATATATTACAATTAATCAAATTGTTTTTCTCCTTCAAATCGACTGCTGTCATCTGCTAGCCTAGAGAATAATTAATTATGTTTGCAGTGCATCTAGTGGTGGCAAACCCGTTGATTCGGTAGGTTACTGTTTATACCGGTCTAAATCTACGCAGATTACCTAGATGTAAGACCCATTTAAATCGCTGTTTAGTATTTTATAATATTTTTTAAAATTATTTTAAAGTGTTAATTAAATCGAATTTCAATAATTAAACCCTCAAACTGGTCATCCTTTTTAGTTTAACCACGATACGTATAGGGAATAAACAATGATTTATGCAATTGATAGTTTACAACCTTTTGGTTTTGCGGATACTTATAGATACGAAAATTGGATGCAAGCTGGGGTAAAGCCACAACCAAACGCATTCCACGTAGCTCTTTGCGATCACTAGCCTTTAAATATTTTTTAAAAAGAAAAAAAACTATGCTAGCTTTGCCATGGAATGTTTCTATTACTAGTGACATAGCTTCTTTTAGTGATTTTGATGTGATATGTGTTACCCTTCATTGGATGGATCCCGAATGGATACTCCAAATGAGAATTGTGTGGTTTGAATCTATTGGTCAGCATAACACACAATTAATTAACGAGAGTATGGTTGAATGCATGAATAAATATGGAATTAAAAATAATATTACGTCTATTTAGTTTGATAGTGCATCTGCTAATTTGAGTGGTATAAAATTGGTCAAACAAGATTGCACTTCCATTTTTCCTAAATTATTCACACCAAATGTTTATACCATGTACTTCAATTAGTTGTGAAAGATGAAATAAGTATGATTTTGGAATATTATATTGCTCCTTTTAAAAAAGGGATCTTATTTTGCACGACCTCCGCTGTTAAAAAAAGAGATTTTAAAACACTTGTTATTAAAAATGGGAAACCATATAAGAAACTTATATTATATGTCAAAACTAGATGGACTTATACTTATACAATGCTTGCACGTGCTCATATTTTTGAAGAATAGATTATGTCGCTTTATAATGCATCTTATTTTGATACATTTATTGAAAACCAACATTAGAGATATTGTGCAAACATGTTAAGATTTTTATAACTTTTGAAAGAAAACACTCTAAGATTTTCTTCATAAAATCAACCTAATATTCATTTGGCTCTTTTCACGATTACTAATCTTGCCATGTATATGAATTCATTTAGATCAAATTTTGTATTCGTAGACATAGTGCCCCAAATGGAATTAAAGTTCCAAAAGTATTGTCATCCAATCCTACGACTTATTCTATTGCTTGCATTTTGGATCATTTTTCTTGAAAAGATCAATTTGAATGACTAGTTAAATGGTATATTATTGGATGATCCAATTGACCCTGAAGGGTATATTACCGTTATATATGGTTGTATGCATAGTATGTATGATAAGTATGCTGAAAGATATAGACCAAATACAACTTCAAATGTAAGGAGTAGCAACAATATGGGTAGAAAAAGATTTTCTACTAACTATGTTCAAATGACAATGTTACGAAGCAATCAATTTAGAGAAACCCATAAATCTGATAATGAGTTGTCTAGATATTTGAGCAGTAGGTTTGATTTAACGAATTTTCCCGAACATGGTACTCAAGATATCATAAGATGGCGGGGTACCAAAACTGATGAGTAATATATTCTTTGCAGGTTTATTAAAGAGATTTATGCAATACGTATGTCTACAGTTGCAAGTGAGTGTGCTTTCAGCCAAATGAGGTTGCAATACACAAGTAAGAGAACAAGATTGACGGGCAAAGCACTTGGAGTGCTTGTGGCAATCAAGGATTGGACCACGGTGGATAAAATGATATAAGATAGAGATTTTAGAGATGAAGTGAATGTAGACGACATCTTCGAAGACTATCTGGATGATTATAAAGATACACTTGAAAAAGAAATTATGGAAGAAAATGAATCTGCAAGTCATTCAAGTGAGGAGAAGGAGGATTATACTTACGAAGAAGAAGAATAATGTTTGTAATATTTTCATTAGATTTTGTATTTTAATTTGAAAATATTTGTACAACTCCTGGCCCGCAAGAGTATAAACTGTGAATAGCTAAATAAACAAACCAAATATTTACCTTTTACTATAAAAACAACAATTGTACTATCAAATAATTATAAGATATGATTGTTGGTTTAAAAAATAATAACACTTGTAATATCTAAAACAAAATCACAATAATATCAAAATGTAATATTAAAATTATAACAATATAACTTGTAATATTTTAGTATGATAAAATATGATTTTGGTTTAAAAAATAATAACAAACACTACTACTATTCATAACCAAGTCATAATAATAATATTCAAAATTTAATATTAAACCTATAATCATAAAACTTGTAATATTTTAACATGATAAGATATGGTTTTGGTTTATAACATAATATCAACACTTTTAATATTTAAATCAAAACATAATAATAATATTCAAAATGTAATAATAAAATTATAACCTTAAAAGTAATATTTAAATTTTTTGGTTTGTAAAATAATTACAACATTTAAAATATTAATAACCATATCATAATAATACTAACAAAAATGTAATTGTAAATTTATAATCATATACATTATATTTTTTTAAAAGTATAACTTAAGATATGATTTTGGTTTATAAAATAATTACAACACTTAAAATATTTATAACCATATAATAATAATCAAAATTTAAAAAGGTTTAACATGTAGCATACTAATAATAATCAAAATTTAAACAGGTATGGCATCAGGTATAACAGGTTGCAGGTCTGGTAAGTTATTGCTTATGCAGGTCCAACAGGTAAAGAGATCTGAGAGGTTGCAGGTCTGGTAGGTTACAAGTATAACAGGTCAGGTTTGCATGTACCCATTTAAATTCTGACAGGTACCCATTTATTTCTCGCAGGTCAGACAATTTGCCACTCCTACTTGTATCCAACAAAGTTTGCTTTCGTTTACATCCTTGGTGAGTTGTCTTGTAACTTTTGAATCAGACCTTGGCATAAGTAGTGAGCCACGTTGACCCGAGACCAAAAGATAAATATCATTATCATGAGGGTGACGTTTAGAGTTACCAACTGAAGTCTTTTGTAAGATTTCAGGTATAAGCCTAAATTGATTTCTTGCCAAATCCCTATCATAGCTTCTTGATTCAACTTTCGTGTCGCTTTTTTTGCGTCAATATCTCTTTCAAATGAAGGGGATCATTGGAGACCGAGTTTATCTCGAAGGAAAACAAAGCAAGACTCAGAGAGTGGTTTTGTTAGTGAATCAGCAGTTTGGTTATGAAATGGACGAATCAAGTCTCGAGCCAGCCTTGCAATACCTGGTCACGGACGAAATAGAGACTCAATGTATTCGGAGAGGGTGTGGGAAACTAGGTTGGAGGCGACTGAGGTAGCTCACGTGTTACCGCACTAGATAACTAGAGTATGAGAAAAAGGACAGTTTAGCTCAATTAGCAGAGATTTCAGCCATATGAGTTCAACAGCAAGTTGGGTTACCGCTTGATATTCTGACTCAGTGCTGAAGCAATCCACCAGTTGATGTTTCTAGGAGGACCAACAGACGAGAGAGTCCTCCAAAAATACACAGTAGCCTCCGACGGAGCATATGTCATCAGGAGAAGTTGCCTGCAGGTCTAGGCTTGCCTTGATATGAATACAAAAGTTTTGATTAGCGTACAATTATTTTTACATATTGTTGGTGTAGAGTCGTAGATGTATGTTGGAACTAGCTCAGCTTTTTTCACGGTGAAAGATTTGTTCTACCTTGCGTTGCGTGTACGAGGTATTTCAAGGAGACTAACACACTTATATACTGTGTAGGACTGTCGATTGGTTCATCATCATTGATTGACATACGCTGGCCAACTTCCATCGAATTTTCACGACGTTTAGAGGTGGACAACCCTTCACGTAGTAACAAGTCTTGAAGTACTTGTTTTGCGTTAGATAAAATTTAGTAGTTCCTTTGTATACTTATATACAGAGAAGTAAGTGAATGGGGGGCGTGTGTTTCTAGGAAAAATAGCGCTTAGACTTTGAATAATATTTTGTAAATGATTTGTGTTATTTTCAGTGGATATAATATAATCTATGTAAACTAAAGTATCAATAGGACAAGTTTTGAGTTGTAGAATAACATCGAAGAGTCCATCCTGGAGTTTAGGAAGTTACATTGAGTTAGAGTTCATCTAAGCTTGTCATAATAAGCCTTAAGTACATTTTTAAGTCACAAAGCTTATGCAATTTACAAACGTGAGAGGTTTTGGTAAGGTCAATGAAGAACTCTGATTGGATCGACTACACAATCTCAACTAGAACCACATTTCAAAAAATGTAAATAATGTACAATTTATGAACATCTCATCCTTGAGTAACTGCAATTGTTGGGATCATTCTGATTGTGGAAACCTTAATAACAGGGGTGTACGTCTCACTGAAATCAATTTAAGAGGTTTGATGAAACCCTTCTCCTACCAACCTAGCATTCTACCGTGGTAGAGAACCATATAGGTTATATATGAGCATACACTATATTTACATCCTACTACGTTCATCGTTAAAGTCTATAAAACTAGAGACCAAGTGTGGTTGGGTTCAAGAGCATTAAAATCTTCTTCCATATCCTTGTCGATTCAAGATTGTTTAAAGCTTCCATAAGTTTTGTGGGGAGTGTGCGATGTTAATTATATAGGAATAGATGAGACTTTATGTGGTTTATTTATGTTTAAGGGCAATTTTGTAAAGTGGTTTGAGAATTTAATGTTTAAAGTAGAGAGTAGTGAGATAATTAAGTTGTGTGCTAGCAGTAAATTCTAATTACCCCCATTAATGAAAGTGGTTGGGGTATTTATACTGAATTAATGACTCATGGGCTTGTTGGGTCAGATCATTGAGTCGAGTTAAGTTTAAGGACCCATTAGTAAGTTGGAGTGAAGTGACTAGCATTTAGCTTAGTCAACATTTATTACGTTCGTCCTGTTCGGTTTTTTTATAATAGTGGTTATGTTCTGAACTGCACATCGGTTTAAGACTGAATTCACTAGCTAAAATATCCAACCTCATGAGTAGTCCCTTTAGGTCTTGCAAATAATCTTTGGAAGAGCTAACTTTTAAAAATTAATACTAACGTTTTCTGATCTGGTGTTGCATCCGAACTACAGACCTTATCTTTTCTTATTAAGAATTTCAAGAATCACTCAGTTCAAAATTTGGGGGACTGAATTTACAACTCAGAATTCTAAGAGTCTTTCTCTAATCATGGGACACGTGTCAGGCTATGGTTTGACCTCTCAGTCGTTTTTCTAGTAGGTTCTCGTACCGAGTAGGCTAGAAAGTTACCTATTCTCTAACTCCTATACTTTGCAGCCTTTAATCATTACTTAGGTCGTTTTACCTTCTCATAGGTAACTTCCACGTTTCACCGTTACATATAAACTCCTTCAATGTTCCATTGTCTTTAAAAATTAAAAATATTCCTAGTGAGAGAAATCTTAACTCATCTTCAAATTCGTGCTTGAGTAATATATGTTCACAGCCAGAAACGCTCTAATGAAAGGAGGTTGGTTGAACTTGTCCGAGTTAGATAAAGCGAGAAACGTTGCAATAGACGAACGCATTGCTGTTGGCCTCCCTGTTTCTTTTGGTGAACAAAACAATCAACCACAAGTGAATACAGACCAGGGTTCATCTTGCTCAAAATTTTCCAAGGTTAGAAGACTGCCCTTTGTCACAAGCCTTTCACCTCTTCCATCAGGGTCCTCTTTCCAAGAGTCCAAAAATCCTCTCCCTCAGGAGAAAGTCATATCTAGCATTAGAAAACCCTCGTCTTTTATTACAATGGATTCAGATACAGAGGAATCTCCAGAGAAATTAACTCCACACCGAGTCACCCGCTAATTCATATCGAAATCCACCCCTACCTTTTCAACACCCTCGAGTTTGGAGGCTGTAAAATTTGTGCCAAAAACCAAACCATCCGAACAACAGCCCCTGACAGAAGCCAGACCATCCAAACAGCCTTCCACTGTAAGGGAAGATAACATGGAGAACAGCTTAGATGACGCCCCTTGTGAGGCGTCCGGGAAAACAGAGGATACAATTGTGGTTCAGAAGGGTAGCACTAAAGTTGTTTTGACTCATCCAGACACGCTTCCGGAGAGTCTGGAGGGGAGAGTGGGGCCAAACTTCAAGAAAGTCAGCTTGAATTACTTGTTGTCTCTTCAAAATATAGCCTACGTATATACCCACCCTACTGAACTGGGTTGTACACGTACGAAGTGCGGAATCCTAGAGGTTGTGAATGTGTGAATTTAAGTCACCCTAGAAAGTCTGATAGACTGCAAACCAAATGAGTTGGTAGTCTATACAGATGTCCTGAACTGGGGAATCTGGTTTCCTTTAGACCTGAAGATAGTCAGGTACTTCCATCTGAGCAAAATTTGTCCCAGTCAGTTGAGTCTGAACGCTTGGTATACCCTACTCGTTGGCATCATGGCATCCAAGTTGTCTAAGATTCTAGTACCAATGGAAAATTTTGCTGTTGTAGCAAACTTGTGTAAGAATCATCACATCCCCTTCTACCACTACAACATCAGAAATGACTACAATGTATTAAATGATCTTTTAGAGTCAGAAAATCCGTGGAGGACGCAGTTCTTATTAATCTGTGGGGCCTGGGAGAATTGGCAAAATATTAAGTTTTTTATGTTATTTTTAATATTTCAAGTATTAAGTACTTACTCCGAACTGATTTATATCTCTTTTCAGTGTTTACGAAGGAGTTTTCGGACTATCTAGAGGCAGGTCAGGATACCTGTGTCAAACTGAACACTTGGGCTTTGGAGAAATGGGACAACGTTTTCTATAACTGATCCACATCAAGAAACTTTGTGAGGTCTCATCTGTGGAACACCTTAGGGAGAAAAGATCTCATATGGGAAGAGCTGACCACCCCTCCTCCTGCAAATGTCATCCTGAGGAGGACAGAGGCTAAAGATGCTAAACTTTACCTGCCTTCCAGACCCAAAGCCCCTAGCCATCTAAACAAAATGAAGAGCAAGAGAAAGAAGAAAACCACAACAGACCCTCCTCAAACAACCATTGAAGGGACCGGTTCGGAGAACCAAAAAGGCATTAATGTTTTTTTCCTGGAAGCAGTAGAAGTTACTGTGAAGGAGGCTGGTGGGTCAGACAACCCACCAAAAATTTTGAAGATGGACAAGAAACGTAAGGCCAACAGTGATAAAAAGTTTGTCAAGAAGAAAAAAGTTAATCTGGGATTAAAGATAATTCATCATCCTTCTGAAATCCCTCCTCCAGCTCATGCCGATCCTACCTTACAAGAAACAATTCCACCAAATCTCTATTACAAACAGGCTAATGCTGATGGTAACAAAGAGGTAAATCTTGACGCTTTTCAAAACATCAATATATATTTTAATGATATGGAAAAAGATGATTTTGCGGGGTCTTACCGTCTTCCTAACTCTTCCAATTTTGTGACCCACAATGGCCAGACTTACGCAATATCTAGTGAGCAAGATACCTGGATCCATGCCCTCTTAGGTTATATTCGGCCAATGCTTGATCTGGAGAGACAAGTGAGAGATAAAATTGTTACCATCAAATCCCCGACTACAGAGAAGCAAAGCTTGACAAACGATATTTTCAGCGCTCAGTAAAACATAGAATTATTAAGGAATGAAAAAGAGGATTTAACTGCCAAACTCCTTGAGTCAGAAAAGGCCAACAAAGACCTTCAAACTAAGTACTCTGATCAAAAGACTTCTTTCTCAAATGATATCACAACTTGAAGGAGCAACTACAAACTATTGACAATACTATCAAGACTTTATCCGATGATAAAGTCAAGTTGGAGGATATTGTCCAAGAAAAGACCGAAAAGAAAGCTACCTTGGAATTCCAACAAGCTCAAACAATACCTGCAAGGATAGACAATTATGCTAGTGGAGTAGTGTATTCTCTAGAGAAGAGGGATGATGTAATTAAGTCTGATATGGTCCTAGTGTTCCATGAGACGTTTCCTAAGAGGACCATTGGTCCTTTGTGAAAATATGTGGATTCTGATGACATCTTTTTCCATACCTTAGAAGATGGTGATAAACACAACTACTCCATTGGAGAAGACTTTGAAGATGATGAAGAAATGGGTGAGAGTTCAAGTTCTAAAGTCAAAAGTCTGGAAAAAGATGGCGGTGAAGAAACATTCGAAGGGAACAAGCCCTAAGGTTATATTGTGGATTTTTTGTTTTAAAACTAGAGTCTTTGGATGGCCAAGGCATCTTGTTATATCATTTGTTTAATATTTGTTTTGTAAAAATCGAAGCTCTTAAATAATCAAGGCATTTTGCAAATCATAGTTGGGTTTTACTCCGATCCAAAATAAATATCATATTTTCTTTTGTTTAAATTCTGTTTAACTCTATATGGACAATATTTAAATAGCCTTTAATATTTCAGATGTGTTGAACAAAACTATCAAACATCTTTAATATTTAAATGTGATCAAGTTTTCAATACATCCAATCAACTCAAAGATATTTGAGAGCCGCAGTGTTTAATAAGCGTTTAATATACGACCTGAAACAAGATTGCACCAGACTTTTAAAGAAGGCATAATATATTATTGAAAAACGCGGACACCTCATCAAAACCTCCCCGCGCCACCAGGGTAAGAAATAGTATGCCCCCTAATATTTACAAAAGGTTTTTATTCTAAGTATAACTTGAGATGTTCAAAATTCAATGGGTGGTTTAGTGGTCTCCCTTCTTTGTCTTGGAGCGTGTACGTTCTTAGTTTAACCTTCTCATAGATCACATAAGGACCTTCCCTGTTCGGAGCTATCTTGCCGAAGTACTTTTCCTTAGTGTGTAAAAATACTTTTTTAATACTTGGTCCCCCATTCGAAAATCTCTTCTTTTAACTTTGGAGGAAAATATACTCCTTATCACGCCTTGGTAATGCAATGTTCTCATATGTGCTTTAACTCTTGTTTCTTCAATCAAATCTAACTGATTCATGATTGCAATATCATTTGTCTGTTCGGAATTGTTTTGGACTCTATGAGATGGTAAAGTAGCTTTATGGGAGTAATTGCATCCATCCCATAGACCAAAGCAAAAGGAGATCCTTGTGTAGCAGCCCGAGGTATAGTTCGGTAGGCCCATAATACTTCTTGTAAATAACTTTACCATTTTCCTGCAACTCCTTCCAAAAAAAAATTCAATATGGACAAGATTTTCCTATTCACTACCTCAACCTGGCCATTTTCTCGAGGGTGGAAAGGAGAAGAAAAACAATGTTGAATTCCTCTAGACGTGCATAACGCTTCCATGTCTTTATCCGGAGGAAATATCCCATCATAGATGAACTGGAGAAGATCATATCTCCAATCTTTAGCTTGAATAACAAGTATATTCATAATTTCTTTACTTTCTTTTTCTTGACATGTCTATACGAATGGGTATTCCTGAACAAGAATCCATGGGGAAGATTCAGAATATACTATAGTTGCCGAAGAGTCTGCTAGAGTATTTTCCGATCTAGGAATATGTTCATAACATATATTTTTGAAATTTCCAGCAACTTCTTTTAACATAAACAAGTATTTAATCAAATGTTCTTTCTTTGACTCAGATTTTCCTTGAACATGGTGGATCAGCAATTGGGAATCACTCATTAACCAGACTCTTTTTGCCCCAAAATAAGATAGCCAACTTAAGATCAGTTATCGTTGTTTCTTATTCAGATTCATTGTTAGAAGCTCTGAAGCTAAAACATATGGCCTGGTACATATTGTGACCATATGGAGAAGTTAACTAAATTCCAGCCCCATAGCCCATAGTACTTGATCCACCATCAGTTCGAACTACCCATTCTGTTTTAGACTGGATTTCTGACTCATGTCCGGAAGATCTATCAGCATGAAATTCTACCAAGAAGTCAACCACTTCTTGGGCTTTAATTGTTGTTTGAGGTGAAAAATAAATATCATAATCTCCCAGTTCCACTGACCACTTGGTCATTCTACTTGACACATCAACTTTCTGAAGAACAATTTTCAAGGCGAAAGATGTTCGAACAACAATAAAATGAGCTTGGAAGTTCTTGCTGCAATTATTAAGCCCAATACCAATTTTACAACTTCAAATATCTTCTTTCACCATCCAACACACTCTTACTGATGTAATACACCAGACGAGGGTAATTGTCTTCCTCTCTTACTAGCACAACACTTATTGCATATTCTGATACAACTAGATATACAAAGATTTTTTCCCCAGAACAGGTTTGAAAAGAGTTTTAGATGGGGATAAATGCTTCTTGATTTCAATAAAAGCTTATTCACACTGTGGAGACCAATTAAAGTCTTTAGCATTTCTCAACACTTGGAAGAATATAGCACACTTGTCTGATGAGCTTGAAATAAACATATTTAAGCCAATCATCGTGTTAGTTTTTAAACTTATTTAATACTCTGAGGAGGTTCCATAGCTAGTAAGGAAGTAAGTTGATCCGGATAAGGCTGGATTCCTTTTTCACTTATTATGTAGCCTAAGAAATTTCCAAATCGGACCCTAAATACGCACTTTTCAGGGTTTAATTTAAATTTATAAACTCTAAGTTAGAGAATGTTTCTTGAAGGTCACATATATGTGCATCTTCCTCCAAGATTTTAACCATCATATCATCTATGTAAACCTCCATGTTTCTACCAATTTGATTATCAAAAGCTTTATTCACTAATCTCTGATAAGTGGCTCTACTGTTTTTCTATCCGAATGACATCACCTTATAACAATGAAGACTTCTGTATGTGATGAAACTAGTGTGGTATTGATCCTTTAGATCTACTTCTATGTGGTTTTACCCTAAAAAAGCATCCATGAAAGAAAATAACTTGTTTCCAGAGGTAGAATCCACCAACTGATCTATCTGAAAAAATGATAAAGATCTTTCGGGCAAACCCTATTAAGGTCAGTGAAATTAATGCACATAAGCCAATTTCCTTTATTTTTCTTGACCAAAACCGGGTTAGTAGTACACAAAGCGTAAAGGGATTCTTTAATGTGAGCTATCTTGGTTAAACAATCAACTTCTTGAACAATAACAATTGTTTTTTCCTTTGAAAAAAACCTTTTCTTCTGTACAACTGGCGCAATATCACTTAGGATTGAAAACTTATGGGAAATAATATCATCTTGCACTCCAGGGACATCACTATTGCACCAAGAAAAAATATGTTGTTTATTCATCAAAAAAGATAATAACTGGTGTTTCGAATCCGATGCCAGTTTGGAACCAATTTTAACATTCTTTCCCTCTGTGAGGGAGTGGCTTTATACCTCCTCAATAGGTATTACAACACTTGGAGCCTCCCTCAGATTATCAATTTCATTTTTAGCAGCAGAAGGCACCAATAGGTGCTAATCTTTGTTAACCTTGACTGCCCCTAAAGTCTTAAAGGCAAGAGTTGTTGCATAACATTCTATGGCTATCTTTTGGCTTCTCCGGACAGCACTTACTTGTCCATTGCAATGAGGTTTTGGACCTCCTCCTTCAAAGCTATACAATCATGAGTATCATGGCCTATGTCATTGTGGTATTGGAAGAAACGGTTTCTCCGGTGTTCTCTGGATGACTGTAATGTTGTTGGCTTTCAAAAATGCACGTCATTTTTAGTTTTATTATAGATTGTAGCCACACTGTCCCCCAATTCAGCAAATCACTCAGGTTGAACCCAAACTCCCCTCTTATTTCTGGCATGTTGGCTCTTAGTTTGATTAGGCTTACTTTGCCTCGACCTATTAGATCCTTCTCCAGTTCTTTTGACATGTAACCGGACTGATTAGTAGCTGGAGGTGATGTTGTAGTTATGGACTTAAGCTGGTGGTGTACTCTGGTTTTCTTGGTTTTTTCTACGTTGATTTTCCTTCCCACTTGATTCAACAAACCACGTGAGGTCATAGCCTTCTTCCGAGTCACTGAATCAGCTAGATTACTTGGATTTAAACGTTATATGAGGGAAGCAATTACAAATGATTCAAAACAATCTGTTAGCCCATTTTTTGTGTTCACAAAATGACCGATGTACTCTTTTAGGGACTCGTTCAGCTTCTGAGCACAATGGATAATGGTGTCCCCATTACCCTTAAGTTCCTTACTTCCAACAAATTTCCTTCAGAGGACAACCCATAATGTATCAAAATTTCTCACACATCCTGAGGGAGAATGTTGTACAATTTTAGGGCACTTCTTGTGAAAGTTTGACAGAAGGCCCTGTATAATAGCTTGTTATCGTCGTCAAAATTCATCATAAATTTCTCCATCTTGGAGATATCAAACCGGTTAGGAACATGTCCGGAGAGTATTTTGATGGACAAAGGCGATTGCATCCAATCTTTGCTACGAATTAAAATGGTATCTTCATTAGGGGTAGCAAAAATACCTGGTTTGGATTGGAAAGCGAAATGATCAATCAACAACTGGTCAATATGTTGTTGGGCTGACCCTTTACCCTTGCCATGGTGCTTCCGAAGATTGCCATGCCTATCTCTTTTTCTTGAATGTTTTTTAGTCAGCCTCATTTTTTTATCGCCCTTTATCCCTGCTTGAAGATACTGATTCTTCAAGTTCTGCCTCATTAGATGACCTACTGGAGGACCCAAATGTTGAACTCTCCACAAGTTTAGATTGGTTTGTCTTCTTAGATGTGAGATAGGTCTTCAAGGACTGCTCATTCTCTCCAGAATTGTCAGTGTAGTGAAGTACTGATGCACCAGATGTTTCTTTAAACCCTTTCTCTTCTCGTTTTAATGCTCTTAGCGCCTCTATTTCAGCTCTCAATTGGTTGCGCTCCTCGATAGTATACTCAATGTTTTCCCTTGCAACTTCCACCTCAAGAGGTGGAACATTCTCCTCATTCAGATATATCCGAACTACTTTGTTTTCTTGTTTTGAATTGTGAAATTCAGGTACCGTCGTGCACCCACTATGGTCGCCAATTCAATGTCGTTTATTTCTGTTTAAGGGTAATTTTGTAAAATGGTTTGGGAATTTAATGTTTAGAGAAGAGAGTAGTTAGATAATTGAGTTGTGTGCTAGTAGTAAATTATGATTACCCCTATTAATGAAATTGGTTGGGGTATTTATACTTAATTAATGACTTATGGGCTTGTTGGGTTGGATCATGGAGTCTGGTCAAGTTTAAGGACCCATTAGTAATTTGGAATGAAGTGTCCATCATCTAGCTTAGTTAACATATATTACGTTTGTCCTGTTTGGTTTTTTTATAATAGTGGTTTTGGTCCGAATTGCCCATCGGTTTAAGACTCAATTCAGTAGCTAAAATATCCAACCTCATCAAGACTCGGTTTAAAAATTCAATTTTTTGACCTTATATGCATTGACTGTTGTAAATCATTGTTGTTAAGTTCGTCTTAGTGAGTTCAATTATTAAGAGAGTTGTCTTAGGAAATTGTGATATGTGAGTTTCTAGAGAGATAGAGTTGTTAGAGAGAGAAAGTTACAACACAATTCATTTGGATCAAAAAGTGTTCAACCCTTTTTAGTTTAGCCTTGCCCTTTATATAGAGACGCTATGACTCGACTTTAAACTGAAAATGGTTACATAAAAGGGGGCAATTACCCTTATTCCTCAACAGAATTACATACTGTCAATTGTTCAACTAAACTTTTATTATTTACATTATAGTCCTTAAATTTCTACTTCCATATCAGTAGCCCCATAGTTATCATGTCAGTAAATGAATGAGAACTAATTGTCTACAAATCATGCCAGAAGCCGTATCAGAAAATTCGAAGTCAAAAACTCAATATAGTCATCGAATTTTGCCAAACGCGTCCACACATCAGAACTCAAATTAAAAAAAAATAGAAATCATCGAATTCTACCAAAAGTGCCCATAAATCATAACTCTCAAAGAAATAATTTCACTTCGAAATTACTTCGAGGTAACTCTTTATAAAATCTAACCGTTCAGATTCATCCTGAATGTCTAGCTACTAGATTAATAGCTAGCTAGCTAGTTTGACAACTGTAAATTCGTTCACATCTACACATCTTCTTTTCCTTCTATAAATTCGTTAATAGTTTCATTTTTCATTCTTACAAACTAAATTCTTTGAGAGAGAGAGAGAGAGAAATCACACCATGTGCTACCTTCAACGTGTTCTTCAAATTTATCATTATCTTCATCAGAAAATTCATACTTTCGAATCAAAACCTATATTATCCGGTCAATCTCCACCCAATTTATGAGAAAAAAAATCCAAAAACCATAAGATCAAAGGCTAATATACCCAAAAAAATCCAAATCTCTGAATCCTGACGATAATCTAGTCTTTGGATCATATGATTATTTTTGCATTATTGAATGAGCAGAGGAGTATAAGGCTGCCAGATTAATCAACAACAATCCCGTTGGAACAACCACTAAAACGACTTACTACGGTAACTTTGATCCAACTAAAGTACATATTTTTCACCTTCTCTTGTAACCGAAGTGTGTCATTCTTCTAAAGTTCAAGCACATAAAATGCCTCGAGCCACTTTTTCTTAAATCAGAGCATCACCTCTAACTAGTGAAGAATCCAACGAATCTTCATCAAAACAAATATCAGTTACTCCTTCTTCGACTAATCCTTCACCAACTCATAAAAGAAAAACTTTCATAGCCATGAAGATGCTTCTGAAGTTACTCCAACTCATCCCCCCCTCCTCAAATCCATCTACTCAGTCTCCTCCTCGAAGAGATATAATCGAAGAAGCTCTGTTACCTCAAAAAAATCAATCCAGAAATCCAACCGAAACAAAAGATGAAGCATCAGAAGCCGAAGCTCCATTACCTTAACAATATCCTCCTCAAACAAGATATGAAACATCATCAGCTGATGAAGTTGATTCTGAGGCTACTAGATCTGAAAATAATGCTGAATCCGATGAAGGGACTCAAAAATTGCCACAGAAAATAAAGTTTGCAAGCCTCGAAAAAACAAGGCTCCAAACATTGATTCTGATGACGAAATGGCAGCTATTGGTAGAAATTTAAGAGGTCTTGATGCTGATTATATTATCGAGTTGAAGAAGGTTCCATGTATATAATACCAAGAGAGTCAAGCATCAGACTTAAAGAAGCAGTGGGGGATGGGAGAGAACATCACTGTTCAACTGCCTAAGAACGGGGAAACTCTCTTAAACTACAAAGACGATGAGTTGGTGGTCTACCCCGAAATCATCAATTGGGGTCTTCGGTTCCCACTAGATCCCATGATCATGGAGTACTTCGAACTTCTTAATCTATATCCTAGTCAAGTGACATTGAATCAATGGTTTACTCTCATATCTGTGATTATGGCATCTTGGTTGTCCAAGATTTCGATCATCATCAAGGATTTCCTCTCATTAATCAAGTTATCAAAAAGTATGAAGCTCCCTTCTACTATCTCACTTTAGTAAATGATTTAAAAATCATTGATGATCTCCCAGAAGTGGATAAACTTTGGAAGAAATTTTTATCTTTATCATAGGAGCATGGGAGAATGATAAAGAAATATCTCATACGAACCTATCAAAACTAAATCCCATCTTAAAAAACTTTAAGTACTTCGAATATTATATACTTTAAGATAAATCTCATTTGTTTTCCTCCTCGTTTATTATTTATTTGTATGTTTATTTCAGCAATTCCAAGACGATATGCTATTCATCGGTCAGCAGCCAAGGACATTTTCAAAAAGCATGCCGCTTTGGCCAAAAGAGTAGAACAACGTTTTCGAAACCGCCTTCTAACAGATCAACTTCCTCAACATTCATCTTTTTCCAATCACAGTGAGAGACCTGCCTCCTCGAAATTTAATGGATGCCACACTTGCAAAAAATGGTTTAACCTGATTGTAAGATATTCCTCCCCATCCGCAAAAAATCTGAAAGTCACCTACCTCAAAAGAAAAAAGAAAAGGCAAAAACGGAAAAGAAAAGTAAAAAACAGCTAGTAAATATGGTGCTAGCTCTTCAACACAAGCAAAGCCTAAACATCTAAAGATAAAAGCAAGAGAGCAGACTCTTTCACCCATCGAAGAAGAAAAAGAAGAAGAATCTTATTCAAAGAAAAAGAGAGCTTTCATTGGTCCTCATGGGAATAAAAAACAATCCAAAATCATTGAGTATACATTGGCCGATGAGGACGAAGTCACAACTGTTGGAAATGAACAAAATCCTCATTTTGAAGAAAAAACAACCAATAATGATGCTCCGATCATCATCGAGGATAACAGAGATGATGGCAATCCAAACACTGGCCTCATATCAAGAGGAAAGAGACAAGCTCAAAGTTAAACATGCCGATAACCTGACTGCTGAAAAGGTCAAATCTGAAGGTCTCCAAACTTCTCTTTCTTCCGACAAAGAAAAAAAATAAAGAGTTAACTGATGAGATAGCCAAACTAAAGGGCGATTTTGAGAAAGAAAAAACTGTTGTTGTTGTTGCTGCAAAAGCTTAATGTTCCAAAGACATGTTGGCTTCCATTAACAGTGGCAAAGAAGACACAAGTATCACTCTTCGTCGAGAACTTCATGCAACTTATCCAAAAGTTAATTTCTCAAGTCTTTGGAAAGACATTCCCATCGAACGACGTCCTAGTGAAGCCTTTGACCTTGTCCCAGACTCATCATCATCAAAAGAGGAGTCATCCGAAGAGGAGTCGTCCGAATAACTTTATTGTTCTTTGATTTTTGTCATATTTTTTGTACTTGTCAAACTAGAAATGTTTGTTTATTTCTCATTTTTACCATCAATATGAATTATTCGATGCTAACAATCCTGAAATAACTATAATAATTTATAAACACAATTTCTTAAATATGATAATGCACTTTGAAATTCATAATAAATAAAGCAAATATCTTAATACAAATTTCAAATATACTACCTCAAATACCATAGTGTATTTATAGAACGTTGTACTTCAAAAAATTCATAGTTCGTTTGTTGAACGTTGCTCTTAAAAAATCACAATGCATCTGTTATATGTAGCACTTCAAATATGGTTGTTTCTTCGAAAAATATAATAAACATTTCAGAACATTCTACTCTTAACGACCTCAAAGAGGATCATTCTTTGATAAGTTGTTAAGATAGTTTTCAACAATCACTTGTAAACAACCATTAATATTGAATATGTACATAGCACCTCGTTAAAACCTTCATGGACCAACAAGGTAGGAAAGAGTGTGCCATTAAATAGTAAAAAATCCGAAGTACAATGACAAGTCTATCCCTAATATAGCTTCAAATGTTATATATTCCACGGGTGTTGAAGCATCCTTCCTTGAATATTACAAAGGCGATAAGACACTGGTTTTATCCTCTCAACAACCATACAAGACTCTTCTCCGTTGTATGTAAGAATACGTTTCTCAACACTTTATCGCCTTCTTTAAATTCTCTTCATTTTACCTTAGAATCATATCAGTTCCTCATAAGAGTGATAATGGATTACATTTAAATGAGCTCAAACTCTTTTTTCCTCAATCAAATCTAAATTCGCTCGTTTAGCTTCGTCATATTGATTTATTCTTAAAGGTGACATCGTAGATTCTATGGGTTTAACTGCATCCATTTCATATGTTAAGAAAAACGAAGTTTCTTTTGTAGTCTCCCTTATAGTTATCCAATAAGCACAAAACACCTTTTGTAAATAATTTGGCCATTTTCCTACTGCATTTGTCAAGTTTTTCTTCAAGCCATCTAAAACTTTTAAGTTTGTCACCTGCACGTGTCCATTAGTTTGAGGATGAAAAGGCGTCGAAAAACATTGTTGAATTTTCTTCGACGTACAAAAAGAATCCATTTCATTATTATTAAACCGAGGGCCATTATTTGTTGTAATTCTTTGAGGAAGTCAAAAACGGCAACAAAAACTACTCATAATAAACTTGATCACATCCTTTTCCTTTGTTCCAGATAGTGGTTCTGCCTCGTAACATAATCTATTGCTACAATTATCATTTTCCTTCCTCCAAAACCCATTGGCAAAAGCCCCACTAGATCAATCCCCCATCTATCAAATGGTATGGCCTTGGTTATAGACATAAGTGATACTGCCGGCCTATGAATAGCATTAGCAAATCTTTGACAAGTATCACAACTTTGAACTAAATTTTTAGCATCATTCATGATTGTAGGCTAATAGAATCTCGCAAGTAAAACTTGTCGTGATAAAGATTTAAACTTGTAATAAGCTGACTCTTCTCTATCATGCAATTCTGATAACACCTCATGTCATTCTTGCTTGTCTAGCCATCGTAACAATGGTCTGTTTAATGCCTTTTTATATAAAATCCCATCTAACAATATGTATCCGAAGGCTTTAACTCTTAATTTTTTGGCCAACCTTGTATCGTCTGGTAATGTTCCTTGAGTAAAAAAAATTAAGAATATATGTTCTCCAATCCCTCGAATTGCATCAGATGTGACAAAAAACTACTCTATACATTCGCACTGACTGGATTGAGTAGCAATCGGAGGATTTTCTTGTAGCAAAATCCAAGGATATTACTCCTTATAAGCAATATTTTCTAAAGAATCAACCATCATGTTACTTCCTCGTCCAATATATTCAACAAGAACATTATCGAAAATCAACATTAAATTCCGAAGTTCCCGAAGATATAAAATTAAACGATCATTTCTTGCCTCGAAAAATCAACATACCTGATTTGCTAACAACTGAGAATCTGTTTTCAAGCGTCCTAATGTTGCTCCACATATTTTTTCCAATATTAAACTTGCCAAAGCAACTTCATTTTAACTTCATTATTCGAAGCTTGAAAACCAAATTTGATAGATTAAATCATTGTTTCTCTAGTTGAAGCTATTAATTGAACCCCAGCATTATATCCTGAAACACTAGACCCTCCATATGTACGAACAACCCACCTTGAATTTACTACTCCATTATCTTTACTTTCTTCCATATCTGATCTACTCGAATGGAATTCAACAAAAAAAATCTACCAATGCTTGAGCTTTTAATGTATTTCAAGGTGTACACATATATCATAATTCCCCAACTCCGCTGACCACTTGGTCATTCTTCCCGAAATATCAGGTCGTTGTAAGACATTTTTCAAAGGGAATAAAGTTCGGACTTCAATAGTGTGAGCTTCAAATTAGGGGCGTATTTTCTTAGCAGAAATCACCATTGCTAACGCTAACTTTTCCGGTTTAATATAACTCTTTTCTGCTGCCACTAAACTTTTAGTGATATAGTACACTGGATTCAGAATATTTGAATATTCAATTATTAACACTGCGTTTGGTGTAAAATCTGATACTGCAATGTACAAAGAGATTTTTTCTCAATTTCGAGGTTTTGACAATATTTATGGTGATGATAACAAAACATTTTATATTTTTGAATGGTGCCTCACACTCCGATGTCCATTCAAATTTGTTTGGTCCTCGTAAAACTTTAAAAAAAGAAAAACATTTTTCAGAAAATCTAGAAATAAATCGATTAAGTGCTGCTAACCTTCATATCAGAATTTGTACTTCTTGAATAGATCGAGGAGAATTCATCGCTATCACGGCTTTCAGCTGTTCTAGGTCAGCTTCTATTCCTCTTTCACTGATGATTTAACCCAAAAACTTCCCTGACCGAACTCCGAAGGTGCACTTTTCAAGATTAAGCTTTAACCTGATTACCGTTAAATTCAAAAATGATTTCTCTAAATATTCAATATGCACATCATCCCTCAAGTTTTTACCACCATATCGTCTATATATAGCTCCATATATTTTCTGATCTGAGTGGAAAAAGATTTATTCATCAATCTTTGATAAGTGGCTCCAATATTTTTCACTCCGAATGATATAACCTTATAGAAATGCAACCCTCTATTAGTTATGAAGGTCATACACTTTTGATCTTTTGGATCCATCTGAATTTAATTGTATCTTGCAAAAGAATTACAAGCTCTTAGACTACGACTTAATCATTTAGGAATTGAGCATCGAAAACTTGAAGGTTCTTCGATCTTGTATAACTCATCCTCAGATCTCCTCTAAGAAGAATCATCAACTTTGTCATTCACGAAACAACCATAGTCATAAAAAACAACACATACCGGATTTCACTTTATTTTATAAGACATAAAATATTGTTTAAGCTAATATTTTATTTGTAAATTTTGAATGCCTTGAAAATATTTGATGTTTAATAGCTAATTTGTCACCACTATGAAGAAGAGGTATAAATTATTTACCTTAATATGATTTCTTTTGGTTCATTGTGAAATGATGTCTAGTTCTATTATCCAAATACCAAGCTTCGTGTGATTATGAACCATCGTGTAAAAACCTTCTAAATTCAACGAGTGTATGAACTCTTGTTTTTTTGCTAGACTGACCATTGTAGAAGTGTAGTCACCATCTAGACCAGCCTAAACATGTGTTAGTAGATCATCTAGTGTAATTAGGCTCCCAGCTAGAACCAATTTCTGAGTAATGGATTTAATCTTGTTTAGATAATCTTTCATTGAAAAATATCTCTTTTTGGTTTGTTGGAATTCATACATGAAAAAAAGATCTGTATGACCATAATAACCTTTTTGCGGCTTGGTTAGTAAGAATTGATCTTTAAAGATCTAACCTTCAAGGTCCAACTTCTTTATGGTATATTTACTTGAGTCTGCTATGAACTTTGATAGACAAGAGATATCCCGTTGATAAATCACCCAAGTGAATGGGAGAAATATTGTCTTCCATAGAAGGAAGTTAGTTCTATCAAAATATTTAATTTCTTAGGAATCTAATCTAGAATAATGGTTAAGCATAGCTCTAACATTATCATTATGATGATGTATCGAGTTCCTAAGTGAATTTTCATTTTAAGAAATGATTTGAAACCATAAATTAATTTGTTCCCAAATATCTATCATAACTCTTTTCATTTTTTTAGCTATGTTTATTGATTCAACCTTCGTGTTGTTATTGCTTTCAATAATTATAATTGAAAATACGGCGATAAATACAATTGCTAGTGATATGGAAGTAGAAGTTTAAGGACTAAAATATAAATAATGTAATTTTAGACAACAATTGTAACTATGTAGTATTATTGAGGATTAAGGGTAATTTAAAGGATTGAACATGTTTTACTCTAACTCAATTGTATTCTAACTTTCTCTCTAGGCACTTTTTTTCTTTCTTTCTCTAAAAATCACATCTAATTTCTTCCTAAGACAACATTATTAGTAATTGAACTCAACAAATTAGCGACTCTACTGGGGACCGATTAAGAATCAGTGACTTGTTTGTTCGAATATTAGTATAATATTTTTGTTATTTCATTTGAATCTCATATAATGAACCGCGGGAACAATCCGTTAGTTCGATCAGCGATGGAAACTTGAAAAGATGACTTGCAAAGAAACAAAAACATGCTAGATCGATCGAATCTGGCCCAAACTCAACCAGGCATTGTGATGCGTATGAATCAAATTTTAAAGAAAATAAATATGTTAAACGAAAAATATGAATAACTGTTAGGTGCGACCAAAAGTCCCACATCCCACATCGGTTAAACATGGGAAGAAAAATCAGTATATAAGTTAAGAATACAACTCCATTAGTAAGAGGCCTTTTGGAAGTGGACCAAAAGCAAAGCCGTGCAGGCCAGTGGGCCCAAAGCGGACAATATCACACAGTTGTGGAGATCGGAGTATTCTTACTTATATACAAAAGCAGAATATACTGACCCAATATTCCCTACAAATGTATCAGAGCACCAGGCCCAGACGGAACGCGGTGTGGTGGGTTGTGATGTGGGTGAAATTCTACGAACATCATACCAGAAGCCGAGAGCCATACTACAGGTGAATGATCTGCTGGATAGATGGAGCGCCACGGCTCATCAAGCAGGTGGCTTGATAAAGGAGCGGCGCAGATTCATCTAAAGATGGAGTGCCTGATAGCTCATCAAGCAGGTGGGTTGATCAAGGAGCGGCACAGTGTCATCGAGTAGGCGGATGGAAGTCAATTGAGAGGAGGTTAGAGTGGTACTTTGTTCGAGAGGAGGATTGTTAGGTGCGACCAAAAGTCCCACATCCCACATCGGTTAAACATGGGAAGAAAAATCAGTATATAAGTTAAGAATACAACTCCATTAGTATGAGGCCTTTTGGAAGTGGACCAAAAGCAAAGCCGTGCGGGCCAGTGGGCCCAAAGCGGACAATATCACACAGTTGTGGAGATCGGAGTATTCTTACTTATATACAAAAGCGGAATATACTGACTCAGTATTCCCTACAATAACAAGAACAAGATATCCATTCGGCGAAGCTCAAGTCCGAGGTAAGACAAGATAATGAAAAGACTAATTTGGGAGTGCTGATCGACGAGCTAAAAGTGAACATAAAAAGTGTGTTTCGAATCTCCTGAAGAATGATATTTCTCTCGCAAGGGGTAAAAATACACGCAAAAGTATGTAGGCTTCTAGTGATGAAGATGTATAAAGTTCTGTTTCAGGGTTTAAAAGATATAGGATTTCTTCGAAAGAGGAACCAGACAGAGAGCAAGTCGAGAAAAAAGAATACAAACCTAAAAGAGACAATGTTCCTCGTTCTATGTGGTGTGAAGGGAACACTTCGAATCAATTTGCTGAGATAGATTGAAATCTATATGCATTAATGGGAACTGATGATCAATTTGTTCAAGGTGTCGATTGGAAAAACTCTTCATTGACAAGTGAAATTCGGTCTATAACGCTTCCAAAGAGTTTTGACATGCTAAGGTGGAAAAGTTCAATGCAATGCAAGCTCCTGATTACCACATTTGAGCATGAGGCAAATGGTAGTGACAAAGATCCTTTAAGGGAATACATCATCAGAAAATAATCTACTGATAATATTGTAACGATCATGTTTAATGATTGGCCAACCATACTGATAAACATTATCATTGAAACCATCAATCCCAACACTACTGGTATGGCAAAGACCTTGTATGATCTCATTTATCTCTTTCTCCTAAGGTATAATTATTATCACGTTGTTGTCTTTTTCTATTATTAGTTTAGGAATATAACTAGCTATTTCCTCAAAGTTAACGATATCTTTTCATAGTTCAGCCTCATTTCTAATCCATTTGTCTCCACTTTTGATCCCGAGGATTATATTTTGCTTTCTTTTCATTTTGACATAATTGTGATAGCATATTGTATCTATTTCTCTATATTTAACCGACTTACATTACTATTTTCAATCCAGTAGCAAGAAGTTGTAATAACTTAGCTTGAGCTTTAGCTAAGCTGATTTTATCTTCAAGAATCTAAGAATTCTCAAAGAAAATTCTATATGCTTTAATTCTTCTATAACTTGATTTATTACTTCAAAAATATTTCCAAACTCTTCCCAATTCCAACATTTTAGCCTTTGCTTCAGTCTCTTTAACTTGTACCAGATAGCCTGAAGTGGAGGACCTTCGATACTTATTTGTCAATTATTTTCCACGACCTTTAGAAATTTTGGATCTGAAGTCCATATATTATGAAACTTGAAAGATGATTTGTATACCATTTGATAAGATATTAGAGATATACATAGAGGAGAGTGATCATAGTGTGTTCTAATAGATGGTTTACTCTTATAGTAGCAAAATAATCACACCAGTCAGAGTTATAGAAAATTTTGCCTCGTCTCTTCAATTTTATATTATTCGTCCAAGTGAACTTAGAGCCAATAAAACCTGCATCCTCTAAATTACAGTCCATTATGGCTTGAGAGAATTCGTTGGTCCTCCTCGTACAAAAATTGGAACAAGAGCGCTGCTCACGAGAGTTGAAAATTGCATTTAAAATCCCTAAGGATCATCTATCCATTAACATCTCTTGATTAGATTCGTTAGTTTAGATCAAGTCTTAGATTTCTGAGACATTTAGCATATATTACAGTTATCCAAATCTCTTTATCTAGGGTGTAATACTTCATTTGGGGATGAATAAGTTTTTCTTTATTTTCGATGACTTCTACATAGTAATTTTTATTCCAGAAGACCGAGGTTTTGCTATTAATATTACTAGTATATTCAGAGAAATCAAATTTATTTGCTATGAAAAAAAGCTTATCCTCAAGAACCATTGACTCTTGAATAGCCAAGTATCCTATATTTTTAGTTTTTTAATCTTCTTAATGATGCTTTGTTGTTTAAACCCTTAATATTTCAAATTAAAATCATAATTTTCATATATATATATATATATATAAAAGGTTTGGAAGAGATATGAGCTTTAGCATTGTTGATCTTAGATTACTTCGTTATTTTGTTTAAGACTTTCTAAAATCCCTTACTGGCTTCCACTTTTTTCAGCACCAGAGATTAAAAAAGACTCCTTGTATTTTTACGATTGGAATCTTCTTCATTAATTAACTCCTCAGAATCTTTGACTACTCCAATAAAGGTACATGTTTCTATTGAATCCAGAACTTCAATAATTTTTTAGTCTTTAACTTTAGTATTTTCCTTATTTTTCCTTTTGATAATAAGCTCTTCCAGGTACTTCTGTTTGTAATGATAAAACATTATTATTACTTTCTATAGAACTAATGTTTTCGGTTCGAGTAACCTATTTTTTCTTTTCTGGCGGAAAGCTAGTTGGGGCTTTGTTAGAACTTGTTTAATATTCTTATGTGTTTGAGCCTTTAATAATTATTGATTTGAGTTTAGGCTTCCTTACTTCTTCTTAAGATACCATATTCCTTGAGTCTTTGGGCTGTGATTACTCATGGTTCTCTTTTTGAATTTTCTTTGATATAGTAGACTTTTTGCAATCTTTTTACAAGTTTCCAAGGTGAAAATAGTTTGAGCAGTAAAATGGGAATTCCCCGTAGACAATGTCCAGCCAAAATCAATCACTTTTACATAATCCTATACAGAATTTGGTAAACCGATATTGTGACACATCTAGTTATAACCACATATTGCAGCAATTGTGTCTAATAATGTTCTTTGAAGGGATCCAAACTGTAAGAGGGTTTCCTAAAGGTTTTGGTATTGTTCTTATAATTCGTTCATCATACATTAACTCGGAAAGATTTAGAAGATAAATCTGTACCGCACTGATATAGCATTCTTTGTGTGGTGAGAAATAAGACTGCCACTTTAGATGCCTTATCACTTTGTCTTCTATCTTCCATAAATTTGTCTTCCGGATTATTTTTAAGTCTTCCACAAGTTGAATTCAAGAAGAACATGCCTTAAATCCAGATGAGAAACATTAACTTCTCTGTGAAAGCCAAAAGAGTTCAGGAATTTCTGCATTCCAATAAATTGTGGTTTTCCAAAAGAAAATTTTCCTACTTACGTATGTTTAGATATTTGAAGAAGGTTTTCTTTGACACGGGAAGGAAAATGTATGTGAATGTGATTTTTTGTGCTTAACTTGACATTGATCATGATGATTATGGTTTTTTGTTCGACAGTATCTGCGTAGGATTCTGCTAATCATGATTTAATGTGTTCCAAGGGAGTGTGAGGAGGTTGACATATAGTGGATCTGTCCAAGATTTTTCTTTACCTAGGAGAACAAGCACTTGAAGAGAAGGGAAATCATCAGATTCATAAAAATCTGTATGGCTCTGTTTCTTGAGACGGAGTTTTGCAGGTTGATTTTGGAATCTTGTACTTAAAGAATCCTTTTGATTTTGGTGATGCGCGGAAAATGAGGATCTTCCTGGCATTAGAGAACCACATGAACCGCCGGTAACAAGCCACCTGACTTCAGTGCGAAGATTAATCCAATACTATTTTATGATTCTTGAAGAGATTTTTTCTTCTTCCATTTGCTGAAAATATTGAAAGATCCAATAAAGTATTTAAAATATATGAACAAAAATTAATTATATATATATAAACATATTTCAAATATATTTTTAATGATAAATAGCTTAGTTTTCTGTTCGTTCGACTAAATTCATTCATAAAAATTAATTTTAAAAAAAATATTTAAAAATATTTAATAACTTAGTTTCATTCCTAATTTTTTTTTAAATATTTCGTTTATGATAATCAATATCTCTTTATTCTACTAAATTTACTACATTAAGTTTTTCAATAAAATATATAAAAATTAAAATATATCGAATAAATAAATTATTTATAATAGAATTCCTGTAAAAAACGGTGGATAGTCGATTAAATTACCATAAAAGTAAATCATGGTGTAACTACGCTCATGAAGAGAGTGATTTAAACAGGAAGCAACATTACCAATTTTCAGAGAACATAAACTAATTCATATTTTCAGAGAACAATAAATCAAATTTAATGAGACTTTTGATGGAGATCGAAAAATGGCTTGTGCTCCAAGAAACAAGAATTTCTCCTTCTTCCTCCTTGATCTTCATCTCCTGATGAAGTAATTTCTTTGTTTCTTATGGATCAATTCCTTTCTGTGCAAGAGGTTTTCAGTTCTTCAGCAACCAAGGATTTCCAAAATGATTTCAAAAACAGCAGACAGTGGAAGAAGAAGTCTTTCGTTGATGTTGTGACTGCGGATTCTAAGGGTTCAGTTGATTCTTTCAACCCTGAGGAAGTTAGATACAAGAATTATCACGTTCATTTGCAGTATGAATATGTCTTCTTGGATCATCTAAAATCGAAATCAAAACATACTCTTGTTGGTAATTGTTCGGCTGGTTTACCTAAGAGAATACAGTTGCTCGATTTTTTGGCCAAGTTCCATTTTGTTCAAAGTTATAGTTATACGATTAAAGATTCAAGACATATCTTTATAGAGTTTGACTCGTATGAAGATATGGCTAAACTGTGGAGGAAAAAAGTGTGGATGATTGGTTCTACGATGATGAGGCTTTTGAAATGGACTGAAGGCTTTAACATTAAGTATGAATATCCTGTTACACCAATATGGATCAAGATGGAGAATCTGCCTGAACATTTGTTCAATGAGAAGGTTATCTCGAGTATAGCCTCTTCTTTGGGAAGGCCAATGCAGATAAAAGTTCCATCCAAAAATAGAGCATTCTACAATCATTGTTTGGCTAGGATTGAAATGGATATAACAAGCAAGATTTTATATGATGTTTGGGTTGGTTTTGGTAGCAATCAGGGATGTTGGGTGAGAATTTCGTATCTAAACCTCCCACAGTATTGTAAATCTTGTTTTCATATTGGACATGGAATTGATCAATGCAAGAAGCACAAAGGTTTTGAGGAATCCAGAAAGTCTGAAATGGAAGTCAACAAGAAGTTGGATAATGATAAGGTTGAAGATCATGTCAAGAAAGATATTGTTAATGCTGTGTCTAATAATGTTGACATCAATAATAAGTTGGACAGTTTTAAAACTGTTGAAGGGCATGCTAATGAAGTTAATGCTATGCCTTCAAGAATAGATATTGAGGGTGTTATTCAAACGATGGAATTCGGGTTTAATATCTTGAAAAGTGTTAAAGATAAGGATATGAATACATTCTCTCCCAAGAACTCAAATCTTGGGAGTCTTTCATCTTCTCCTTTTCGTGGCCGTGTTGAGGATAAGAACGTTGATACTTGTCAGCATGTTCTTTCGGGAAGTATCGTTGGGGAAGTTGAGGGTGTTAATGGTGTGACAGATCCTCAGGATGGTGTGACAGGTTCTCAGGATGTTGAGGATAATAATAACAAACAGGAAGAAATGATTGGTGCCCTTCAAACCCTGGGGAATGCTAATTATCAGGACTATGAAAATCTTGCTTCTGAATTTTCTTCTCCTAAAGTTGGTGGTGAGAGTCCTCAAGTTTCTTCAAGAAGTCATACGCCTGTCTCTAGGAGTGCTCAGCCTGTTAAAAGATTAACCAGGAGTCGGATTCAAAGGAAAGATTCATCAGAGGATGAGGAGGATTTCACTACTATAATTGACAGACAGCTCAAGCAAGCCAAAAAGAAGAAGTTGATCAGGAATACTCATCAATTGTCTATAACAACACGTAACTCTAAACGTTCTCTTAACTATGATTAGCATTCTCAATTGGAATATTAGAGGAATTAGAAATAAATCTTCATTTAGGAGACTTAAGCATCTTATTAGAGTTAATAATGTTGATATTGTTGTTATTCAAGAGCCATTAATTAGCAAGGATAACCTGGTTTCTTGTGCTTCTAAAATTGGTTTCAATCATAGTGCTTCTAATATTTCCAATAAAATTTGGATTTTCCGGAATGATAACATAACTGTTAACATTTTGTTTGATCATATTCAATGTCTGCATATTGAGGTTTCTCTTAGTACTCTTGTTAAAAGATTTCTTTTAACTTTTGTATATGCTAAATGCCAACGTTTGAATAGAATTGATCTGTGGGATACTTTGCGTAACATTTTTTGTGATACTAAATCCTGGCTTGTGTGTGGTGACTTTAATTCAATAAGTTCTATAGATGACCAGATTGGCTGCTCTACGTTTTGTCAAAACAATGTTGATCGTTTCAATAAAATGATAAGTGATTGTAATCTTATGGATTCTGGTTATGCTGGGTCTAGATTTACTTGGTCTAACAAGACTAAGTGGAGACGTCTGGATTGGGTCTTTATTAATAACTCTTGGAATGATGTCTTTAATAATACTAATGCCATTCACAAAGCCAGAACTGATTCTGATCACATGGCTATCATTGTTAATTGTTCATCTTTGTCTTATAGTTCTAGAAAGAATTTTAGATTTCAAAACATGTGGTTGCTTGATTAAGGGTTTTTTTCTATTGTGTCTAATAGTTGGAAGCAGGATATGGATGGTGATCCTTTGAACAATTTTTGGCTTAAGCTCAAAAGGCAAAGCTGTTCTTGTTGATTGGAATAAGCACCATTTTGGAAATATATTCAATAAGGTCCAAGCTTTGGAGGATGAGGTTCTTAGGGTGGATACTTTACATCAGCATCAAAATACTAATCAATCGAATGAGGAGTTGAATAAGTTTAATGCTATGCTAATGAATGCTTATAAAATGGAGGAAGAGTATTGGCTGCAGAAGTGTAATGTGGACTGGATCAGAGATGGTGATAGAAGTACAAAGTTGTTTCATAGCTATGTCTCCAAGAAAAGAAAGAAGAGTGCTATTAATGGCATTAAGGATAATAACATTTGGATTATTGAGAAGGACTCTATAGGTCATTCTGCTGTTGATTTCTTTACTAAAGCCCTTGCTTGTAGCCCTTACAAAGACAAGCAAGATGAGTTGGATAAGCTGAATCATAACCTGTTTGATACCATTCCCTGTGTTATAACTCAAGAGGATAACAAGAGTCTGCTCACTCTTCCTGGTGAAGATGAAGTTCTCAAGACAATCAACAATTTAAAAGCATCTAGTATGGCAGGTATGGATGGATTTAATCTAGTCTTTTATAAAAAATGTTAGAACATCATTAAAAATGATCTTATATCTGCTCTTCACCATTTTATTAGAGGGTGTAATATTCCTAGAGGCATTCTTGCTACGGGCATATGTCTTATTCCTAAGTCTAGTAACCCCACTTGTTGGAGTGATTATCGGCATATCAGTCTTTGCACGCTCCTCAATTGTATAATGGCTAAAATTCTGAATGACAGGCTAGTTATTCTGCTTCCTAAAGTTATCTCTGGTTCCCAAGGTGGGTTTATTCCTGGCAGTTATATTCACTCCAATATCTTAACTGCCAAGGAGCTTCTTTATGACTTGAATAATAAAGTTAAAAACAAGAACATCATCATTCAGTTGGACATGTGCAAAGCTTTTGATAAGCTTAGCCACCCTTTTCTTTTTAAAGTATTAACATGCTTTGGCTTCTCTAAAAGATTTGTTAGGCTCATTAATAGCATGATATCTAATGTATTTGTCTCTATATTAGTTAATGGTGCATCTTATGGTTTCTTTAAAAATGTTAAAGGTCTCAGGCAGGGTGATCCACTTTCACCTAGCCTGTTTATTATTGCTGAGGAAGTGTTGTTGAGGGGTGTATCTTTACTCTTTAATGATAACAAAAGCATGAGATACAAATATCGCAACAAGCTATGTATTAGTAACTTGGCTTTTGCAGATGATATCCTTTTGTTCACTAACTGCAAGGATGCTTCTTTAGCATCACTTAATGTTTTCTTGCAGGAGTATCAAGCGGTATCAGGTCAGGTCATTAATAAAAGTAAAACTAAGGTGATCATAGCTACTGGTATGAATGATGATAGAATTAGTTCTGTTACTAATATTACTGGATTTAATAATGCAATGCTTCCTACTGATTATCTTGGTATTACTATAAGCACCAACAACAAATCTGTTATTTATACCAATCTTCTTAAAAAGATTAAAAATAGAATAGTTGATTGGGAATCAAATCACCTATCGTTTACTGGTAGAATCACTCTCATTAATGTTGTTCTTATGAATATTGTGCTTTACTGGATGCATAGTAATGTTATCCCTTCTACTGTTATTAACAAAATTGAAAAAGCATTCAATGCATTTCTTTGGGGTTCTACTGGAGTGGATCACAAAATACATTGGTGTAGTTGGAAATCCATTTGTAAAACGTATAAGGAGGGAGGCCTAAACATTAGAGATTTAGCTGATGTTCAAATGTTTACTTCTTGTAAGCTTTGGTTGAAGTTTAGGGACAACAAGTTGCTATGGGACAATCTGATTCATGATATCTATTGCAATAAGAAGCATCCTTTGGAGCTGAGTAATAATATTAAGGGTTATATGGTCTGGAATAGGCTCAAAAAGATCCAGTCTACTGCTGAGCAGTTTGTGAGTTGGTCTTTAGGAGATGGCAATGTGGACTTCTGGCTGGATAGATGGTCTAATTCTGATCCTCTTCTTTTTCTAGATAACTCTATTGACAATAGTTGGTTCCATCATGAGAAAGTTAACTCTTATTGGTCTAACTATCAATGGGATCTGAATCGTATTGTCAATCTTATTAGTAAAGAGGATAGTGATCGTATTAAAAACTGTTTTATCAACCATACTAAAAAGGATAAGATCATATGGACTTTATCTTCTACAGGTAACTTTAGTCTAAAGCATACATGGGATTTTATTAGAACTCATTACATTGAATCTAGTTTGTTTTACAAAATCTAGAACGACTTAACTCCCAAAAAACATTCTTTCATTCATTGGAAGCTTGTTAATAACTTTATGTCTACATATTCGGTTCTTATGAAAAGGCACATGTACATTGTTTCAAAATGTCAATTCTGCCTTAGTTGTGAAACCACTCAGCATTGTTTTATTTCCTGTGATGTTGCCTGGTCAGTCTGGTTGTATTTTGCTGATCTCTTTAACATAATGGTTTATTAATATATGACTCCTGTCCATATGTCTAGAACTTGGTTTAGGAGCTCTAGTAAGAAGAATCATATCAGAAATATCATTCCATCTATTATTTACAGTAACATTTGGAAATATAGAAACCATTCTAAGTTTAAAAACAAGATAGTTTCTTCTAATGTTATCATTAAGGATATTCATAAGATCATTTTTTACATGTATGCTGCTGGTATTTTCAAGTTTAAGCAGTGGTCTAATGATAGAAATGTTGCCAAAATACTGGGCTTCTTAAACTTATGTTGTAACTCCTCATCTAGACCTTCTGTGCTTCAGTGGGTTCCTCCTTCAGTTGGTAGGTATAAGCTTAACACTGACGCTTATGTGGTTTTCAATGGTGAAGCCAGTGCGGGTTTCATTATCAGAGACTCTGAAGGTAATCTAGTGTATGCTGGTGGTAATGTCTATGGTAAGTTGTTTCCTATTATGGCTGAAGCTAGAGCCTTAATGGATGGTCTGGCTATTTGTCACTCTAAGGGTCTCTATTCTGTCGATATTGAAACTGATTCTTCATTACTTGTAGATTTTATGAAGAATGATAATATGGGTGCTTTACACTGGTCTCTTTATCCTGTTATAAATTGTTTTAGATTGATGTTTGCTTCTACTATGACCATTATGCATGTCTATAGGGACCAAAATCGAGCAGCCGACTGGCTAGCTCGATGGACATTAAAATGTAAACTCAAGACTGAATATGTGTTTGCTTCTGCTCATGTTAATTTGAAGTCTATTCTTATACTTGAAAGTCTTGGTTTACCTTATATAAACATACCAGACTGAGTTTGTTTGTAAATTTTGATTATAGGTCATTTTGGTCCTTCTCGCTGCTTTGGATGGATTATTATGTTGCTGGTGGTTGTCGTTCAAAAGCATGTCCAAGCTTTAGCGCATGAATGGTGTTTGTGAAGGCCTTGTTGTTGATTGCTTGATGACTGGTGGCTGTTGTTCTCATTGCCTTGGTTTGAGATTGATGTCCAAGCTTTAGCGAATGAATCGCTTGGTGTTTGCGAAGGCTTTGCTGATGATTGCTTGATGGCTGATGGCTGTTGTTCTTATTGCTTTGGATTGAGAGTGATGTCCAAGCTTTAGAAAATGAATTGTTTGGTGTTTGTGAAGGTTTTGCTGGCTGGGTCTATCTAAATGCTTGGGAATGCTGTGATCTTTGGACTGTGGTTGGAAGCTCAAGTGTCTGATATTTGTGCTGCTGTTTTTGTCTTCAAAGTGTTTAGTCCTTAAGCCTATTGGTTAGGGTTTGTTTAAGTCACTTTTATTATTTTGGAGGGAAAATTTCCGCTTTTGTATTTAACAATTTTCAAATTATCAAATATAAGTCTTTTGCCTAAATATATATATATATATATATATATATATATATATATATATATATATATATATATATATATATATATATATATATATATTCAGAGAACAAAATGAAGCAACGGATTGGTTAGCGAAATCTACTCTCAAATTTAACAAAAACTCGGATTGTGAAGAAAATGGAACTCCTCTTAGACTGTAATTACTTTTCTCGAAGGTTTGGGGTTGTGTTACTTGAGAAGAAACCCTAATTCTTAGAGATTGATGATATTATGGAAGGTCAAAAGTAAAACTCACCTGTATTGAAGATTCATATGAAGCATTGAGCCACTGCTGCTCCTAATTTGTTTTATAGGTTGACATTCGATAATTTTGTGAGATTCGGGGAAGGATTTTCATTAAAGAAGGGAGGATTATTTGAATATTCAATGGGTTATCGACGATTTGATTGAAGACTTGGTAGAGATAAACCAAAGGAGAGAGAAAGAGGCAGGATCAAATGGTGAAATTAAAGTTTTCAGATTTTGAAGACTTTCTTTTGTTTGTGTATGGAGCTGTTGTACCACGTGTATTGGTTTCAATTGGTTAATAAAAAGTTCCAATGTTACACCGAAAAAAAAATTACCAAATTTTAAACCTAATATGACGGAGAAACCCCTTTTGGAATAGATTCTATTAAGAGATTAGGTTACCAATGGAATAAATTTTATGGTTTCTGTCTTGATAAATGGAGGCAGTGAGGGCTACTTCCCTCAGAAGAATGGTTTAAGGCAGGGGGATCCTCTGTCCTCTTGCCTTTTCATTCTGGCTGAGGAGGCTTTACTTAGGGATGATATTATCATCTTCTCCAACAGTGCCCCTACTTCTATTGATGGCATTGGTAACCTGTTAAATAAATATGAAGAGGAGTCTGGACAGTTAATTAACAAGCAAAAAACTAAGATTATTACCTCATCTGCTAGTTCTCTTGTCAACACAGCCAGGCTCAAGTCTTCCACTGGATTCAACACTGAGAATGCCCCTTTTTCCTACTTGGGTGTAACTATATCTGCAAACAATAAAGGGAAGAATTATCTTCCTCTTCTATCTAAGGTTTATAATAGAATCTATGACTGGGATTTGAAGAGCCTTTCTTTTGGGGGCAGGCTCTCCCTTATTAAGAATGTTTTATATCCTATTGTTTTCTATTTGATGCAGAATAGTATGATTCCTAATGGTGTTCTTAATAAACTTAAACTTTGTTTTCATAAGTTTCTATGGAGGTCAAAGTTTTCTGAAAATGCCATTCATTGGTCTTCTTGGAACAGGTTGTGCATTCCCTTTGATGAGGGTGGGTTAAATGTCAAGCAACTGTCTGACATTCAACTCACTTTCTCTTTTAAGCTATGGTTCTTGTTTAGGGAAAGAAGTTCGCTCTGGGCTGACCTTATGCATGCTACCTATTGTAGCTTTTCTCATCCTCTAAATGCTATCTGTAAATCTACTGACTCTACCACTTTGATGCTAATAGTTGTTTTCTTCCTGTCAAGGTTCAGTCCTATTGGAAAGATGGCCAGTGGGATTCTACTCTTGCTTCTTTTCTTTCTCAGGATAGAGTAGATCATATTTATAAATTCTGTGTCAATGGGAATCTGGAGGATGCTATCAAATGGAAGCTTTCTAATGACTGTTGTTTTAACACTAAGATTACTTGGGATAAAATTAGAACTTATCATCCTAAGCAAAGTATTTTTTAAGAAAATTTGGCATTCATTTATTCCTTCCAAGTTTTCTTTCCTAAGTTGGAAGCTATTAAAAAATTATGCTCCTATTGATAGTATTCTTTCTACCAGGCATTTTGTCATGGTCTCTAAGTGTCAATTTTGCTGCAACTGTGAAGATAAGAGTCACCTCTTCATCAGTTGCAGCTTTGCTTGGTCTCTCTGGAATTACTTTGGTAATCTGTTTAGGGTTCCAGTCAGGAGGTTCATGTCCCTAAGTCATATTTTGAGTTGTTGGTTTTGGTCGTCTCAAAGTAAATTTCATATTTCTTACCTAATTCCTCAAGTCATTTTATGGGTTATTTGGAAGACCAGAAATAAGGCTAAGTTCTATAACTCCTATGACAGTTTTGACTCTGCTGTTAATAGAGTTAAAAAAGTTATCCTTGCTATTGACTCCAATATCAATCTTAAGGCTAAACACTGGATGGGTTTATCTGATGTTGGTTCTGCTATTGGTTGTTTATCTATAGGAAAGGCAAAAGTTGTGTACCTGAACTGGTGCCCTCCGATTGAAGGGAGGCTCAAGGTGAACATAGACGGTGCGTGCAGCTCTTCTGGCAAAGCCTCTGGTGGCTTGACTGTGAGGAATCATCTGGGTCACTTGGTAACTGGTGCTGGATTTCTTTATGGCAAGCTGTCTCCTCTTCAAGCTGAGTCCAGAATTCTGCTTGATGCGCTTCTCTTGTGTAGAGCTCATGGTTGGCAAGATGTGGACATCGAATCTGATTGTCTCACACTTGTCAACAACATGGCTGCTGGTGGTAATGGTAACCTGGTAACTTCTGCCTGTAGGGCTCTCATCTGCCCTTCAATGAAGATTCGCCACATTTCTCGCATCCAAAATGCTGCTGCAGATTGGATGGCGAAATGGGCCCTGTTGACGAAAGCTCCTTGTTCCTTCAAAAACGTTGATGCTCCCCCTCAGTTGCTCGCTATCATTACCGTGGAAAGCCTCGGTGTAGGGTATCGATTCAGGTTAGGGATCTGTTTCTCGAGTGGTTTAAGGGTTTGGTTTATTCTGTTCCCAACCCTTTCTTTTGCTTGGATTCGTTCCTGAAAGCGGCGTCGACCCCATTTCTGGCAATCTTTGCCTGAATTGTGGGTGCTCTCGCTCAGTTCTTAACCCTAGCATTAGTTGGGGCTGGTTTGTTTTGGGAGTCGATTGTGCTCTGGTTGAAGATATCAATTATGGGGTTAGTTCGATTTGGCTATGGAGCTGGATTGTGGTGTGCGTTGGTGGAAGGATTTTAGCTTTGGTTATGGAGCTGATTGAAAAGCGAGGAGCTGTTTTCAGTCGATTTGGGAGTGAGACTGGTTTTTGCATGTTGGTAGCTGAATGACTGGCTGTGATTGCTTCAGAGTGTAATTCGATCTATGGTTAGATTTTGGGAAAGTGTCTATTTGGGCTTTTTGCCTTTTAAGGCTTTGTTTTAGTCTGTAGTTCAATTTAGTCTGTTTTCAGTCAATTTTGTAATTTTAGTAATCGATTGTTATTTGCCAAACAAAAATATATATTAAGAGATTAGGTTAACCGCGACTCTTGGCAGTTGGCACCGGTTAAAAAAGTTATTTATTACTGCTATAGAAGTACCTTAAAATAAATATTTAAATTTTATTTTATTTCTTCAATTCAATATAAAATATTTTTAACAACCGAAACTAAGTACACCCATTAGTAGAGGTGGCAAACGGTTTAAACCGCGAACTGTTGAAACCGTTTAACAGAGAACCGTGGTTTTGCGGTCCTGGTGGTTTACTGCTTATGCGGTTATGGCGGTTTGCGGTCCTAGCGGTTTGTAGTTTTAATGAGCCAGTTTCGCACTTAAACCAGCAGTTTAACCACCCGAAAAACCATTTAGACACCGTTTATCAAAATATTTTATAATATTATTTAAAATTAATTTGTAACTGTTAATTGAATCTAACTTCAATAATTGAGATATGTACAATATAAACGAGTTAATTATGATATTTAATGTATTTTAATTTAAATACTATATTATTTTAATCGAAACTCTATAATCAAGCAATTACATTTTAAAAATAATAATTGTAATATGATTTTGATATGTTTGATTATATTTATGTATTTAAGATATTTTATTTAATACTAGGTAGATATTAAATAAAATATATACATCTATTTATATTTTTTATTACAACTTTTTGAAAATATTTTTTCGATTATAAAAATAATAATTTGATTGTCTTAAACAAGATATAGTAAACAATATAAATGTAAAATGATTTGTATATTGTTTGAACATACTAGATACTTAAGATGTTTTATTTAATTTTAGGTACATATTAAAAAATATATACCTATTAGACGTATAATTGTATTCTGATTTTAAATTATTAGGTGAGTCTTTAGATCCTTCATGCTTGAAGTGTTTATGTTTAGATGATTTAAATACTTTATTGTATTTTTGAACTATTCAATATTGGAAGTTTAAATTTAAAATTTTGTAGAATTGTATAAGTATATGCATAAAGATAAATTACTTATAAATAACAAAATAAAAATTGAATGTGAAATAGATTTAAATAACATTTAATAATAAAAAAACAAACAATTCATTAATACTAAAAATCAAACAAGTAAAATATTTGTTAAAAATATTTATTAATAAAATTTCTAACAAAAAAAAGTAAAAGTCTGTCCAAAGCCAAACGGCTAGTTAAATTATCTAGCCGTAGCGGTACGGGGCATCCGGAGATTCGGCCGGATGGCCCGAATTCGCCGTCCGGATGCCCCGGATCGATTATCCGGACCATCCGGATCAACCTCCGGATGGTCCGGACATTTGTTTTCGAGATTTTTCGATTTTTTTATGGGTCTCCCCTGTAAATAGAGGAGACCCCAACTCAATACTCACAAACTCACAAAAACCTCTCTACTTCTCTCTAAATCTCTCTACTTGTTCTAAATATTCTAGAAAATTCAAATTACTTATTATATATATTGTAGGTCTACTTTCAGAATTGTTTGATTTTTTTTTCCGCAAATTGTTTTTATTTGATAAAAACACTTAAATAACGTTGGGATAATATTACAATAGCTCAATTAAGAGTTTCGTATAATTTATCAAGTTATTTACTTGTTTTAGTTATTTAAATTAGTTCTTTTAATTCTAATTTTATTAGTTGTTATTAGTTGTTATTAGTAGTTCTTAGTTGTTATTAGTCTAAATTTAGTTTTTATTATTTGCAATATTAATTAGTTTCGATTAGTATTTTATTGCATATTTAAAAAAAATGTTGTTATTAGTTTTAAAATGGCTTCAAAACGTAGAAATACTCATGCTCACCCACCCGCTAATGTGGATCTCAATACCGTAGATGATTTTCCTACAAACTCCCCTCACGTTGACACACTCTCCTTTCACGAAAGTGGTGGTGGAAGTACTAGTGGTGGATCGAAATCTCGTAAGAAAACATCTTGGATTTGGAAACACTTTACTCCATCAGATGATGGTTTATCTAGTATTTGTAAAAAGTGCAATAGATGTTATCTTCACGTAAGTGGAAATAGAAACATGGGCACTAGCACTATGGTAAAATATTTACTAAAACATGAAATATATGATCCTACAGAACCTAACCCAAATAATGTTTGCATAAACCCTCAAACAGGTCTTCCTTTTTGAGTTTAACAAAAAAACTATTTACTTTTTATTATAATAACAACAATTGTATTATGAAATACTTATAAGATCTGATTTTGGTTTAAAAAACAATAAAAAATACTTGTAATATTTAAAACAAAATCACAATAGTAATCAAAATGTAATATTAAAATTATAACCATAAAATTTGTAATATTTTAACATGATAAGATATAGTTTTGGTTTGTAACATAATATCCACACTACTAATATTGGATCCCAAAACATAATAACAATATTCAAAATGTAATAATAACATAAGTAATATTTAAAATTTTGGATTATATAATAATTACAACACTTAAAATATTAATAACCAAAACAAGTTCATACTGACCAAAATGTAATAATAATTTTATAATCAAATACAATATCTCAATATTTTTTAAATATAACTTAAAATACGATTTTGGTTATCAAAATAATTAAAACACTTTAACATTTACAAATAAACCGCGATTATTTACAAATAAACGACGGTTTGCGGTCCTTGCGGTCCTAACGGTTTACAGTTTTAATGGGTCAGTTAAACAGTTTATCCGCCGGTTTACAAACAGTTGTCCAACTTTTAACCGCTGTTCCAGAACCATTTGTGACCTCTACCTATTAGCATTATCTATATTTCTACACTCATAATTAGAGGTGTCTAATGGTTCAGGAACCATGGTTTAAAGCTGACAACCTGCTTAAGAACTGGCGGTCTACCTGCGAAACTGGCCCATTAGGACTGCAACCCGCCGAGACCGCAACCCGCCGAGACCGCATAAGGAGCAACCCGCCGAGACCGCAACCCGCCGAGACCGCAACCCGCCGAGACCGCAACCCGCCGAGACTGCGAAACCACGGTTTATTTGTAAAAAACCGGTGGTTTATTGGTAAATATTATGCTGATTTTATTTATTTTATATCCAAAATGTTATATTTAAAAAATATTGAGATTGAATATTATTATAGAATTATTATTACATTTTTGTTAATATTAATTTGTTTTGGTTATTAATATTTTAAGTGTTGTAATTATTATATAGTCTAAAATTTTAAATATTACTTATGTTATTATCATATTTTGAATATTATTATTATTATGTTTTTATATCTAATACAAAGCAAAACTATATCTTATCATGTTAAAATATTACAAATTCTACGGTTATAATTTTAATATTACATTTTGATTACTATTGTGATTTGGTTTTAAATTTTACAAGTGTTTGATATTATTTTTTAAACCAAAATTAGATCTTATGAAGTTATAAGTATTTCATAATACATTTGTTGTTGTTATAATAAAAGGTAAAGTCATTTTTGGATAATTTAGCCGTTCACAGTTTATACTCGTGCGGGCCAGGAGTTGTACAAATGTTTTCAAATTACAATACAAAATAGTAAAAAACTATTACAAACATCATTCATCTTCAGCTTCGTCTTCTTCGTAAGTAAAATCTTCGCCGTCAGCTTCGTTTTCTTCCGCAATTTCTTGTTCAAGTATATCTTCGTAATCATCCGGATAATCTTCGAAGATGTCGTCTACGTTCACTTCGTCTCTGAACTCTATGTCTTGCATCCTTTTATCCGCCGCTGTCCAATCCTTAACTGCCACAAGCACTCCAAGTGCTTTGCCCGTCAATCTTGTTCTCTTAGTCGTGTATTGCAACCTCGCTTGGCTGAAAGCACACTCACTTGCAACTGTAGACATAGGTATAGCATAAATCTCTTTAACAATCCTGCAAAGAATAGGAAACTCTTCAGTTTTGGTACCCCACCATCGTATGATATCTTCAATACCTTGGTCTTGATAATTCGTAAAGTCAAACCTAGTGGTCCAATATCTATACAACTCATTATCAGATTGAGGGGTTTCTGTAACATTGTTGTTTCGTAACATTGCCAATCGAATATAGTTAGTATTTCTCCCTCTACCCCTATTGTTACTACTGCTTACATTTGTAGATGTATTTTATCTATATCTTGCAGCATACTTATCATAGATATTATACAAACTATCATATATACCGCTAATATATCCTTTAGGGTCAATTGGTTCGGTCGGTGGTATATCTGTAGGAAACCGTACAGATTTATAAAATCAATCAACTAGCAATTCAAATTTTTCTTTTCGTGAAAAAGGATCTAAAAGGCAAGCAAATGAATAACTATCAGGGATTGGATGAAAATACTTTGTGAACTTATATTCCATTCCAGGCACCATGTCTACGCATGCATAATGTGATCTAAATTCATCCATATGCATGGCAAGATTAGCAATCGTGAAAAGGGCCAAATGAGCATTAGGTTGATTTTGTGAAGAAAAGGTTAGGGTGTTTTCTTTAAAAAGTCTTAAAAATCTTAACATGTGTGCACAAAATTTCCAATGATCTGGTTCAATTGGTGTTTCACGATATGTATTATAAAGCGTCGATATCTCTTCTTTAAAAACATGCGCACGTGCAAGCATTGTGTAAGTAGAATTCCATCTAGTTTCGACATCTAATAAAAGTTTCTTATATTTTTTCCCATTTGAAAGAACAAGTGTTTTAAAAGCTCTTTTTTTAGCAGCGGATGTCGAGCAAAATAGGATCCCATTTTTTATAGGGGTAATATAATCACCCTGAACCTTACGTATTCCTTCTTTCGCAATTAATTGAAGTACGTGGCATAAACATTTGGTGTGAAACAATTTTGGAAAAGGAGGATTGCAATCTGCTATAAGATATGTTATAGCACTAATATTAGAAGATGCATTATCCAACGAAATAGACATAATCTTGTTTTTAATGCCATAAACATTCATGCATTCAGTCATACTCTCCCTAATTATTTGTGCGGTATGCTTCCCAATTGATTCAAACCATATAATTCTCCTTTGGAGGACCCATTGGGCGTCCATCCAATGGAGGGTAACACATATCATATCTAAATCAGTAAAAGTAGCTATGTCACTAGTAATCGAAACATTCCATGGCAAAGTCTGCATAGTTTGAATAATCTCTTTTTTTCTTTGTAAATAATATTTAAAGGCTAGCGATCGCAAAGAGGTACGTGGAATGCGTGTTGCCTGTGGGTTTACCCCAACTTGCATCCAATTTTCGTATCTCCAAGAATCCCCAAAACTAAATGGTTGTAAACTACCGACTGCATAAATCATTGTTGCTTCCCTATACGTATCGTGGTTAAACTCAAAAGGAAGACCTGTTTGAGGGTTCGTGCAAACATTAGTTGGGTTAGGTTTTGTAGGATCATATATTTCATGTTTCGATAAATGTTTTACCATAGTGCTAGTGCCCATATTTCTAGATCCACTTACGTGAAGATAACGTTTATTGCACTCTTTACAAATACAATACAAACCATCTTCTGATAGAGTATAGTGTTTCCAAATCCAAGATGTTTTCTTACGAGATCCCCCCCCACTAGTACTTCCACCACCACTTTCGCGGGAGGAGAGTGTGTCAACGTGAGGGAATTCTGTAGAAAAATCATCCATGGTATTGAGATCCACATTAGATGGTGCGTTTATCCCAGTATTTCTACGTTTTGAATTCATTTTAAAACTAATAACAGTTTTTTTTTCAAATATGCAATAAAATACTAATAATAAAATCACAATTTAGACTAATAACAAGATATAACAACTAAATTTAGACTAATAACAAGATAGAACAACTAAATTTAGACTAATAACAACTAAGAAACAATTTGCGGAAAAACAAAAATCAAACAATTTCGAAAGTAGGAGTAGAATAAGTAAAATAACTAATTGTAGTTTTCTAGAACTTATCGAACAAATAGATAGATTTAGAGAGAAGTAGAGAGTTGTTTGAGAGGTGTGAGTATTGGTGTTGGGGTCTCCTCTACTTATAGGGGAGACCCAAAAAAAAAAACCGAAAAAACAAAAAAAAAAAAATCGCCCGGACCATCCGGATGGGCGTCCGGATGGTCCGGACACATGATCCGGGGCATCCGGACAGTTTCGCCCGGACGCCCGGACAGACAATTCGGACCATCCGGACGCCCATCCGGATGGTCCGATTGGAACCGGGGCATCCGGACGATCGTCCGGATGCCCCGGTTGAACCAACGGCTAGTTGGTTTGAACTAGCCGTTGGATAAACCGGGGCATCCGGACGATCATCCGGATGCCCCGGTTCAACCAACGGCTAGTTCAAACGAACTAGCCGTTGGCAACGGCCAAAAGCGGACCATCCGCACGCGTGGCCGGATGGTCCGCTTGATGACGTCATGCTGACGTCATCAAACGGCTAGTAGAAAAAAAAAAAAACACAAAATTACCCTATAAATACACCCTACATCCTCCTATATTTTTCACTACAAATCTCTCCCTCTCCACTACAAATCTATCCCCTCTCTCTACTACACTTCTCTAAAATTTTTTTATATTTTTCAAACTCTATTTAAATTTCAGGTTTCGCAAATGTCTTCGAAAACAAAAAAGAATGCTCGTAAAGGTGGACGTAGTGAACCAACCACTTCCGAATTGAGAGAGGTGGAAGAAATGTTGTTGCATACCATGGAGCAGGAGGCAACGGAGAGCGAGACTATCGAACATCGCCCCGAGGGGGAGATTCGCATCCGTAGTAATCAGCAAGGAGGTCGAGGTGTAACAAAAATTTGGTCTGGTATGTTTCTGAACTACGAGGAACTGATCCAAATAGAGGGTATGCAAAAAATTTTCAAACTTATTGAGCCTACTAATGGCCAAGGTTGGATGAATCTAGCTAGATTCAAATGTGATTGGTATATAGAACTAGTGCGAAAGTTTTATTCCACGGCTAGATTAATCGAAAATGATCCAAGAGGTTTAGGATTGAATTGTTTGATTGATGGTAAAGACATTAGTTTTTTTGAAACTGATTTCTACGATCTTTTTTCCGTTCCAACCCATGATATCTATACCGGTAATAAATTACCTCCCATTAGTTATCGCCCTACGATATGGAGTGCTGATTGGCCTTTGTCTTACGAAGAAGCGGTAGAGATTCTTACTTGTCCTGGTGCGGAAGCTCCGGAAATTAGCGGTAAATTTCGAGCCATGCGGGGTAATTTGGATGGTATTGGGAAATTAGCTTTGAAATTGGTAAATAGTATATTTCTTCCACCTAGTAACAATGATTCGCAGCTTTCATATATTCAAACATTTGTTACTGCTTTTATGATTCGAAATCAGGGAATAATTAATTTACCCAGCTTGATGATTCGAAATATGGCTGCGAGGTGTGGTACGGATAAACTACCTTATGGGATGATATTGAGTAAATTGCTTGTTTCGAAAGGAGCTGATGTGAGTATGTACACTCCGGTGAAGGTGAGGCCGACTAGTGCTATAGGTAGAAACTCTTTGCGTTTGCAGGAAATATACTCTTGGGATGGAGAGTTGATTTCGAAATTAGAGGCATGGAACCACCATAGAGAAGACTTGAATCAGATATATATTGCGAACGGTCTTACAAAACCGCCAAATCCACCTACTCAGTATCGAGTTGAGGCCGAAGTGTCTTTCGATCCAAATGCTAGTGGTTCTTCGCGAGTACCGCCACAACAAAGACGAACCGATCGCGAATTTGCTGAGTTTGCGCATACTCAACAAATGGTTTGGCATGATGATTTTACAAAATGGCAAGGTGAATTTCAAAATTGGCAGGGGGGGGTAAATGACCAGCTTAGCCAGATACAGCAGTGGCAAGTAGGGGTGAATGATCAACTTGGTCACCTCCAGCAGTGGCATGGTCAATACGAGCAGTGGCATGGTCAATACGAGCAGTGGCATCATGGACAAGATCAATGGAATGAGCGATTTGCAAACTCTCAAGCCCAACAGTCGGAGTATATGCGACAGATGATGGAGAACATGCATTTGCAAGGTCCATCACCTAACAACAACAACAACGATGAAGCTCCTTAGTTTTTCGCAATTGATTTTCATTATCGTTGTAATGTTTTTCTTTTTTATTTGATTGGAAAACTATGTTACTTGTTTGGTTTTTATTTTTAATGAATTGTTTGTTTTGCTTCTATTTTTTATTAAATGTTATTTAAATCACTTACCTAGCTTTCAATTTTTATTTTGTTCTTTACAACTTACAAGTAATTTATGTTTATGCATATAAACTTCTAATATTGAATAGTTCGAAAATACAATAAACTATATAATTCATCTAACCATAAACACTTCAAGCTTGAAAGAATCTAAAGAATCACCTAATAATTTAAAATTTTAATACAATTATATGTCTAATAGGTATATATTATTTAATAGTAATATATTATTCAAACGTATCAAAATCAAATTACAATTATTTTTTTAAAATATAATTGATGATTATAAAATTTCGATTAAAATGATAACATATTTAAATTAAAATACATGAAATAGAATAATTAACTCAATTATTGAAATTAGATTCAATTAACACTTACAAATTAATTTTAAATAACATTATAATATATTCTGATAAACGGTTCTTAAATGGTTAAATGGTTTGGCTGATGGTTTGAACTGGTAAACGGCTCTTAAATGGTTCGTCTGGTGGTTTGAACTGGCGGTTTAACTGTGAAACTGGCCCATTACGACTGCAACCCGCCGAGACCGCAACCCGCCGAGACCGCATAAGGAGCAACCCGCCGAGACCGCAACCCGCCGAGACCGCAACCCGCCGAGACCGCAACCCGCCGAGACCGCAACCCGCCGAGACCGCAACCCGCCGAGACTGCAACCCGTGGTTCAGACTTAAACGGTGCGGGTTGGTGCTGGTTCAAACCGTTTGACACCTCTACTCATAATGCCTTTAGCCGTTTAGCGTTATCTATATTTCCGTGTACATGACAACCACTACCGCTCAAGAAAACTGGAATGTTTTAATCTCTGCCTGACGACGGGTTCAACAAAAACGCATGTAAAGGTAACGTTACAAGCACCTTGAACTTGAAATATGTCTCTCCATATAGCATTATTTAAAGATTTATGGACCTAAATAAAATTGAAAGATAATTAAAATCTATAATGTCAAAGTCTATCATACTACTGATGTTAGAGATTAATGTTTCCGTTTTGTCTCGAAGATACAACCACAGATATCTATTCATATGAGACTGTTATTTTCCCTGTTTTCTCGTAGCATTTTTTATTATTATTTCAAATTAAATGACTTTAGAAGATATTATATTTATAAATATATATGCCCAATTACTTTAATTCTATATTTCTTGCTTATAAAAATAGTGAACTTTTATTTTTTGATATTTTATTAAAAAAAGCGAACAATTACAATTTTTTACTAATTGTGTAATTTTTATAAGCTCTTTTATATAAAATGTACAGAATTTAAAAATATACTGATAAATTAAATAAATTACCAAAATAATTTTTTAATTGCATATCATATAACAAAAAAGTTTGAACTTTTATATGAATAAAGTTGTTCGTATAAACCAGTAGAAAAAAATATTTATATTGTTTATCATGGATGAACAGTGATGACATGACATGAGTGTGGTGTTTACAGATCTTATAATCACGTGTAACCAAAATAAATTTTAAATAATTTTATTAAAATATCATAAAACAAATAAATCGTTCCAAAATGTCATTACAAAAATAGAAGAAACTCAAGCTGCAAAACCCTTATTTTTAAATGGTGAAAGAATGGAAGAGCGAGGTCCATAAACAACAATTTTTCATTCATGGGCTAGGTGAAAGATATGTCGGATGGTCGGGAAATAGAGTTCATAAAAAGCTCTCTCATAGTTGTAGCCTAACCTTTTATTGATCCCTGCAGCTTTCAAGCCGAATGCACAAAGGAACAATAAATAAAATCAACTGATCCTACATCAACAGTCAACAGTACTCTAGGCGAATAACCCTAACCACAAGGGGATGTAGCCGAATGTCCACCAGTTGGCGTCCTAGGCGTATCAACCAAGCGACATGCATGTTCTTATATTCCCACGAGTACAACCAGACCTTCAACACAAATCTACTGAACTTTTGTTTGAACTACCAACAATGACATAAATACTCTAGGATCCAACGTGCTTATAAACTTGCTTTAACACCACCTCCAGGAGTAAAGTAGGTTTAGCTCAATAATACACCACTCTGCAGTACCTTTAAGACAACTTCTCACTAGTGTAATTCAGCATGAACAAAAGATAAACACTGACCCCATCTGCTATAGAGGGAGACCAGTAGAACATGTCATCTCACACCTATCAGGATCAGCCGAATCCCTACTATCTATACCCACACAAGATATCTATATGTATTCATAAATAGAAGTGGAGAAACAAGATCGGCTAAAAAATGGTAGGGTCGATGACATCAACAAGTTTACCTCTTCATCCTACAAGCGCACAACGGTCAAACCTACGGTACTATTTGTATGCCAGTGAGGACCTGCATGAAGAAGATTCACTTTTGGCCCAACACATCAAGTATATAGATTTTCCACCCAATTTTCTCAACTTCAATATGGAAAAGTAACACGGGAAGATAGATCCAGATCACCATATCGAGCAATTCAAAAGCAAGATTATACGGTTTAGCGTGAATAATAACTTGAAATGCATGAGCATTCTCAATAACCTTTTGGAAAAACGTCTTGATGTGGTTTAACAGCCTCCCTTTAGGTGCATAAATTTCAAGATGTTGAAGACAATATTCTGCAACCATTTTATAGGATACAAAATGATCAAATGAGATGGAGAATACATCATCCATTATAAATTTATAAACAGCAAACGAAATAGTCATTGCTAGAATATACTCAAAGATTCGTAAATATAAATAGTGATCTGAAAGATACCTAGTACCAGCTGTAACTTATCACCAAAACATACTATTATGACCCCTTTCTAAGGCCATCTTGAAGAAAAATATACTCAACAATAGGGGTTTAGTGAAATGGATGGATCGTAATATAAAACAAGAAATAATCTCGAGATCACAACCATACATAGATACAATGCTACCAAATACGTACCTTTAGTCCCATCTAAACATACATAATAATCCCTCACTAACGGTGGCTCAAGAAAATTCAAAACCACATCCAAAATTTCCAAAGAACAGTAGAGACCGACCGTATGACCATGTAACACCCTGAACGACATATGGAGACCAAATAGAGATTTAAATATAACAACAACGCACGGTGGCCAGAACGTGTAACCAAGGGATCTTTCATAGAGCTACACAAAAACTTGGTGTTATATTAACCTTAAGAAATATATTATCACATAACGACGACCACACAAGATGTTAGGCCCAAAGGAGCACATATGCAAACATAAGTACTGTAAGTTTCACAACAATTTTGGACATTACCTCGTGGATTATTGGGCACTGCAAAATAAAGTCTACATAATTACATGATTGATGACGGAAAGCTCTCTAAGTTTTCAAGAATAAAAATATATACGCATATCGAAACACTTCACCTTATCGATCACCCGCCAAGATGTGAGAGACAGACCTCAACCAAACCTCTTTAACCAAGAACCTTGGACACTAATGCCATGTTTGAACTAAAAAGGGAATAATATCTCGATCTAAACCCAATAGATAATCCATTGCATTCATTTTCGGAGGCGATCCATTCTTCAGAATAACAAAAAACTCAAAAAAGTAACTTATGAACTATCTAGATATCCAAATCACATGGGACATATCTCCTAGCACGTAGTCTTCGGATTCTTTGAAGATAAAGTACGAGTATTAGTAGTACCTTATAACGGTGTAGTCCTCATCAGAATACATATTACAGTAGTTAAAAACAAACGAATCATGATTGACATCGGAAGGTCTTCCAACATTATTTACAATAGCACATATGATCTTACGAGGGGTGCATCAGCTTTAAACCTTCTCAGATAATACTAACCGGTTTCACCATTGCAGATGCAAAATACTTGGGAGAACTCACACTAAATGTGACCCTTGGAAGAGCCAGATTTGTGAAAAATGTACGATGATTACTTAAAATAGTAAAATCCTCATCCTCTTACAATATCATTTGATATAGATCGTGGCTAGATAAAAAATAATATTTTATCTTCATCGTCCACCAATAACTTTGATACCCAATCAACAACAAGATAAAAATTATCAAAGGAAACCAAAAGAATTTATGGGAATGCTATAAAGGTGTGTTCGCCCTTAAGAATTAGTAACTAACAGCGAAACAGATTGTTCAGGAATACATGGGTGATCCAAAAAAATCTCCCCACCTCAGTAAACCATAAGAAAAGTTAAATGCATCATTATGGAAGAACCACACTTGTTTGGAATGACCACGACGTAACCACTTACATATCAGTAGTAACTTATAAATTACATTAAGGTACAAACTATTCGAATTTCTAGAACATAAATTAGAATAGCTCGCATTGAACGTCCATGACGGCACCAAAGTCCCTCTCGAAGTTATATGGCACAAGTAGTCCATCGATAATAACTATTGGCCATTAGAGTAAAAGTTGTAGTCATACTAACAATTAAAGACAGAGGATATCATCAAAGAGGTGGACAAGCTAACTGTTGTCGGACATATTTAACTGTTGTCGGACATATTCATAACTTCAATTATCTAGTCTAAACGACCAACCTTTTATTAATTAAAAATGTGAATGAAAAATGGTGAATATGCATAAACTTTATGGATATTAACCAGAGCTTCTCTGAAGAACTTTCCCTCTGTCACAAATTGATCAACTTGTAGATGCAACCACGAGAACAAAATTATGTATTTCATAGATGCTTACTTTGGATACAATTAAATATAGATAAATGAGATGACCATGAACATACAATTTTCATACAGAAAAATGACTATGTAGTTCAAGGTGATATCGTTAAAACTAAAAAATGAATGATCCACCTATCAATGTCTTATCAACAAGGTATTTGCCACTAAACTCAGCCAAAACCTTAAGTGTTATATCAATGATATGTTGGTTACTAACATACAATAATTGGCTATCAATTGCTGAAGATAGATATCACAAGACTTAAAAACAGGACATGTTTAAATCTCTCTAATGGCATGAGTTAGACAAAAAGTTCATGTACAAAGAAGTTTGTTGGAACCTAAGAAAGAGCTATGTTGAAGGAAAAAAGATTACGTATATTGTATTTAAATGTGTATACTGATCATTTGCGAAGCTGAAGATGTAAAACATGTTTGTCGAATGACTTTAGAAGATATTTATTTATTTCTAGAAAAAGTTGACTCAGTAAAAGGTCTAATTGGATGTGAAATCTTAATTGTTGATTATATATTCGATGATTTATACATTATTTATCTTGTGGAAAGATAATATAAACAGGTACCACTACCTATCGTACGAATGCCAGTGCTGCCACTTGTCCTTTATACTCGTTTGCTAGACTAAATGGGTTGTCATGGTCTACTGTGAGCATGAAAAATATTATTCACATCTTTAATATTTATAATTAGTGAGAGAGTGGCATGAATTTATTTTCGGATTTCTAAGATAAGAATTTATCAAGGGAGAAAAAAATGAAATCTTTTAGACATCGAAAGGTAAAAGATAAATAGTCGGAGATAATTTGAGGTTCATAGTTCCCTTTCTAAGAAGAGAGTAATTTGTAACATTATATAAGTAAATGAGTGTTTATCGTTTAACAGAGCCTTATTCCAACCTCATATATATATATATAATATGTTTGTTGCTTGTGGATGCAAGATTTCTTTGCAATTTGAACCACGTTCAGTCTGTTGTGTTTGTGTTTGGTTTAAGTTTTTTTTATACATATTTATTATTATTTTTGCGTTCATATTGAATTTTTGATACAATTCAAAGTTGTGTGTCTCTCTTATTTCTTGTTTCATGATCTACTCTACTTACTAAACAAGTTTTGAAAAAATAACTGTTGGACTTCAGCTAACGTTACCCGTAGTTTGGTTATTGTTGAGTTCTGGTATTGTTGATCATTCTGAAGTATATTACTCTCGTAATGAGGGCTTCCCCAACACAAAAATTATTGAAAATATAATTATAATTTAAATAAATAATAATGTTTATACATAAATATTTTTATACCATTAGAAGCTTTTACGTAAACACATTTAGACACAATAAAGTATATTTAAAAGTGTGTATTTTCCAAATATATATATACGTTTTATAAAATAAAAACAATTTAGAACTTTAATAAGAAACTTATAATCCACTCGATTAGTTTAATGAACTATTGAAAAATATATCGTTACCAAATCCACATGTATAAAATCACATTAAAAACTCCCATCTAGCCCACCACCAACTTCCACCAAATTATTTGACTCATTTTAGTTCAATATGATCAAACCAATCTTCACAATATAACAAATATTCCAACGTTATTTTCAAAATAAAATAGATTGTGTATGCGAGTGAAGAAATTCAAGCACTAGTCACTGAGAAGCGCCTGTGGTAGCTCTCAAAAATTCAACAACATAATAAAATGTGACTTTAAGCATACTAAAATAAACTAGCAACAGAGAAGGAAAAAAAGTAGTTGAGTAAATCTCTTTTAGTCCACCTTAAGGATAAGCACTAGTCATTGAGAGAGGAAGAACTAGAAGCAAACATAAAGACAAGAAAACCAAAAACAAGTTTAGATGCAAATCGAAATCAAGAAATACTTCACTAGCAACTACTTTCATAAACCTGGATAGTTCAAGAAAGATTCTTGATTGAATAAAGAAAATGAGTCTATGGAAAATAATAAGACGATAGAGAAAATAAAGTTGGCATATCCAACGATGGTGAAACATACCTCATTTTGTTTTTATCAAAGACGTGCTAACCTAGCATGTCAGGACACGTGAATGAATGATTCTGAAACATCATTTCATATAGCAAGAGATATAAGTATTTTAACCACTTACACAATTGGTGAATTTAGTTTTTTCAAGATAATAAATGAAACGAGATGAAACATTATTAGTAGAAGTGATGCAACACTAGAAACTAGTAGCGGTTGAAAGCTTTTAATAAAATATATATTCGACATATTCCAGACATGCGTATCAATTTGATATCTACTGGTCAGCTTGATGATATGGGATACAAAAACACAAGTAACAATGGAGATTTGAAGCTTGAAAAGGGAAATCTTGTCTTGAACAGAGGTAAAAAGATTGGTCATTTATATTATATGTAAAAATAATAATTAAGTGTGATAGAAGAAAATACGATCAAACATGATGATTTGTTTCATTTGTGGCACACGAGACTTGGTCATATGAGTTAGACGGTACTTAAAACTCTCACAAAATAATATATTCTACCAAATATTCCAAACACTCTCTTAAAGTCATGCACTTATTGTTTAGCAGGAAAATAACATAGAGTTGTATTTCGAGTTGGACGACAAGACATAAAAAATTATATTCTTGAAGTCATGCACTCATTATCATAAAGTATGGGCTTATCCATTGAAGATCAAAGATCAGGTGTTAATAGTATTCAAAAAGTTTCATGCTAATATTGAAAGGGAAACGAGAAATTTTTTAAAATGTTTTCGCTTCAATAATGAATACATTATAGTATTTTAAGACTATTAGAAACTTCATAGTATCACACTTGAGATACGAATATCCACGACCGCACACCATAATGTTTTTGTTGAAAGAATGAATATAACTATATGCAACAAGATCGTATGCATGTTTTTCCATTCAAAATTGTCTAAATCATTATGAGGTTACGAGTTAATGACAATGGTTAACCTTATCAACTTATCTTATTTTGTTCCTTCATATGATGTGATTTCCAAAATAATATGTATAAGAGAATATCTATATGCTACAAACACTTGAAGGTGTTTGGTTATAATGCGTTCATACATGTCATTCCAGATGTAACATTCAAATTAAATGAAAAACTAAAAACATGTATCTTTCTTGGCTACATAAACAATGAGTTAGGTAATAAAATTTCAAATCCGGACAATTAAAAAATAATTCGAAGTAGAGACGTTGTGTTTTTCGAAGACAAACTCTTAGAGATATAGAGTATGTTGAGAATACAAAATTAGACATCAATACTAAAATTGATATAGTTCTAGAAGTACCATTTTCATTTGATTATGATGATCATGAAAATTATCATGATCATGAATAAACAACAGTTGAAGTTGAAAAAAAATTGTACTAAAGAACTCTATTTGAGAAGATACATTAGAGATCCAAAACCTTTGACTAGATACCCAATCATTCAGTACATGTTATTAACTAAAGATTGATAAGTTAATTGGTTTAAGAATTTATGTTGCATATTTAGAAGATCAAATGGTGGAAGGCTATACAAGAAAAGATGAAGTCTTTGCATGATTTTGTAGAGTTAGCAATAGTGAAGAGAGAACTCAACAATAAATGGATGTTAGACTTGAATAATGAAGAAGGAAACCCATAACCATGATACAATTCGTGGCATGTTATCAAACGATTTGGTCCAATAAAAAGAATTATTATTAAATAAATCTTTTCATATGTCATAAAAATGTCACCCATTTGAGTTTGTCTAAGAATACTTACTAATTTGAATTTGGAAGTCAAATAACTTTATGTGGAAACTATTTTTCTTCATGATGAATTATAAGAAGATATTTATATGAAACACAGGTTTGAGGATAAAGATAAAGAGCATTTGGTGTACAAACTAAAGAAGAATCAGTCTCAAACAAATCCAATGATAGTGGTATAAGAGGTTTGATTCATTCATGGTTAAATACATGTAGAATAATACTAGGTTTGATTCATTCATGGTTAAATACATGTACAATAATACTTCATCTGACCATTTTGTCTTCATCAAGATATGTTTTGTAAATAATTTATAATCTGTACGCTCTTTGTGATATTGAAATGATAAAAAAATTGAAAATGGGACTCAAAAAGTCATATGAAACAAAACCTTTGGGTCTTGTGAAATAAATTCTTTAAATTAGGATCACTGAAGATATGGCGAACAACAAATTGAGAAAATTTTAGAAAGATTTAGTATATGTAAAGAAAAACCTGTCACTTTTCCACTTGTAGGACATTTTAAACTCTATTTCAAGCAATCACCGACTAAGGAGAGCAACATGGAAGAAATGAATAAACTAAAGTACTATTGAGGTGTAGGTAGTTTGATGTATGTTATGGTCTATACAAGACCTAATATTGTAAATGTCATTGGAGTAGTGAGCAGATTTTTATCTAAACCTGGCAAAACGTATTGGGAAGCTGTAAAATAGATATTCAAATATGTTTGAAGAACCTCTCAATTATATTTATGTTTTGGAAATGCTAAACTTATTCTTGAAGGATATAGAGATTCAAATGTGGCTGGTGATGTTGATAGTACAAAATATATTTTAGGATTTTTGATAACATTTTCGGGGGGGACAATTTTGTTGCAATCGAGACTACAAATATATATTACATTCTTCCAAAATGTGAATGAATATATTGATATCACTAAACTTATTAAATATATTTTATATTCGAAGAAGTTTCTTATAGAGTTAGGATTCAATCAATAAAAATATACTCTTCGCTACGGTAGGCAAAGCCCCATTCAACTCAGCAAAAGTACAAGCTTGCATTCGAGATCAAAATGTAGTGATGTTTGATATCATTGGATTTGTGAAGCTTTAAAGTCAAAACAAGTGAGTGTTGAGAAGATGCATACTAACGGAAATGGATCGAATATGATGACAAAAGCAATACGAAACAAAGCTTGACACGTGCACAAATGTTGCAGGACTAGTAATGCTCTCCTCTTGAACATGTAGATAAGATTTGTAGGGCTTGCACACTTTCTCTATATTTGACTAGATCACTAAATATGGGCCCACCTTATGGTTTCTTTCACAAAACCTCAAGTTGACCACTTTCCCTTTCCATTTAATAAAAACATAGTGTGTATGTTACACCTTAATGACTTATTTTTTAACCTTAGCTTCTTATAAATATAAGCTTAGTTTGTTTTGGAAAGACATGCCTCAGAGGATACAAGTTTAAGAGTGCAAAACTTGTGTAATATATTATGTGTGACACATTTGAAAAAAATTCTTTAAGAGAGAGAAACGCTGGTAGTATTTAAGTGAAAGGTAGGAGTTTTTTTTTATAAAAAACATTTTGAGTGATATGTAAGATTACTATTCTTTTTATGGCATAATATTTCGATGTGAGAAGAATGAGTGTATAAATTTTGGGTATGTGGAGTGAGACTTCCATTTTTTTTAATATTCTTGAGTTAGAGTGATACTGATTGTTTTTCTTGTGGACGTACACAAATTATCCGAACCACGTTAAATATTTTTGCATTGATGGGATTACTTTTTCCTACATGGTGGTTCTTTTTTATAATGAATGATATATCTTTTATTCTTGTATTCCATATGAAATAACAGTGATCGGCCTGTAAAACAATAAAATAGATTTTCCTATCAGAGCTGTATGTATACAATCACGTTATAAACTCTCCTATGTCCTGTCGGCAACATCCACCAAAATGAAAAAAAAAGATATTGTACGCAAGAGTATTCTACACTAATTTATACTGCCATCTAGTATCTCGAGTATCACTATTTAGTATCTAGTACCCAAATATTGAACTTATTGTTCTTCTAATACCAAGCCACTTCCATAATACCTCAAATATACATGTTTCTTCACCAACCAAATAACTTTTTTCTCCTTCTTTGAACCAAACATTCTCTTTTTTACTTCTTCTTTAACCAAGTCGGTATCTTTCAAATCAAATATCGGAGAAAAGAATCTGAAAGTACCATCAGATTTGTTTTTTTAAGATGAACAAAATTACATCCATTGATGATTGTTTTTTTAAAAATTAATTTATTTTCGCAAGACGTGGTAACCCTGGTCTCGCATTACCTTTTCTCGGTCTTGCATCTCGTACTTCATTTTTCCTTGGTCTCACATGATATAATAGAGAGATGCAGTACTCAAGATGGTGTAATAGAGTGATGCGAGACCATGATGAAGTTAAGAGAAGAGAGACCAACGACAATGAATTAGAGAGACGAATCATGATGAAATGGTGAGATACAAAACTAGACATGATGAAGTGACAAGACCAGGAATGATGAAGTGAAGAGACCAATGCATGATGAAGTGGAGAGATGTGATACCATACATGATGAAATGACGAGATCAGGAATAATAAAGTGAAGAGATCATGCATTATGAAATGGAGAGATGTGAGACAATGCATAATGAAGTGGAGAGACGTGAGTGCATGCATGATGAAGTGGAGAGACACAACATGATAGAAGTAAAGAAACCATACATGATGGAAGTGAAGAGATGCGACACCATACATTATCAAGTGGAGAGACCACGAATGATGAAGTGGAGAGATGCTAGACCAAACACGATGAAGTGAAAAGATGAGAGCCTAGACATGATAAAATTTGAGAGATCAGACATAATAAAAGTGAAGAGATCAGACATGACGAACTGGAGATACTAGACATGATGGAAGTGAAAAGACCAAGCATGATGAATTGGAGAGACCATACATGATGAAATGGAGAGATACGAGACCAGATTACCCGGTGAAACAAAAAAAAAAAAATATAATATCATCCACAATTTTTTTAATCTTGATAAAACAAAACCGATGATATTTTCATATTTTATTTTTCAAACAAAGTTTGTAATATACGAGTTTTAAATATATATATATATATATATATATATATATATATATATATATATATATATATATATATATATATATATATAAAATCGATTCAAAAAATAAAAAATCTTTTTTTTCCTCGTTGGTAATTCATAATTCTGAATATAAAAGCAATAAAATAACTAGTTGCGTATTTATTAAAAGTTAAAAAAAACTTACGGGCCAAAATTTATATTACTAAATAATATAAATCACACTTGCGCTTTAAGTTTCAGTAGAATATAGTGTTTTGAAAAAACTAGGCTAGGGTAGTAACGTACTATAGACATAACTAGGGCGGTTATCGGTCCGGTTCGGTCCGGGTTTTGAAGGAATCGGGTACCGCTAAGCTTATCGGTTCGGACCGGACCGGACCGCTAAGCTTTCGGTTCTAATTTTTGAAACCGGACCAAACCGTTAAACTTTCGGTTCGGTTCGGCTCGGTCCGGTCCGGTTCGGTTCGACTCCGATTTCGGTTTGGTCCGAGTTCGATTCAGTCCGAGTTCGGTCCGGTCCCGTTTCGGTCCGGTTCGGTCCAATTAAAAAACTAAAATCAATTAAAATTGATTTTAAATTATTTTTTTATTAAAATAAATGATATAAAAACTAAAATTTATAAGTTGATCTTTCATTTTCTTAAAAAATTGTTAATTAATTATTAATTTTGGTACTATAATTTATAAAAAAATATATAATAATAATAAATAATCGGTTTTAATGGTTTTATTGGTCCGATTTCTTATCGGTTCTACCGATTTATCGGTTTCATCGGTTCGATTCCGTATCGGTCCTATCGGTTTTATCGGTTCGGTTCCTTATCGGTTCTATCGGTTCGGTTCCTAACCGATTTTTTGTTTCGGTTTCTTATCGGTTTTCGGTTTTTAGAATGGAACCGCGAATCGAACCTTAAAATTCGATCCGGTTCTCGGTCCGGTCCTTATCGGTTCGGTTCCGGTCCGGTTCTCGATTCCGAAGATCCGTTGACAGCCCTAGACATAACCCTCCAATTTGCCTTTTGAACCAATTGGAGCGTCTTTAAAAATTATATATATAGTAAAGTAAAACACAAGTTTACTAAAGTAAAACACAAGTTTAGTGCTTATGAACCTTAAATCTGTGTTTTACTCGTTTCTCCTTTTTATTGATACAAAACAATTTCCTTTGAATATCTATTTGTTTGATTTTAGTCAAAAAAAATTCTATTTTACAGTTTTATGTTATTATAATTTTAATATTAATTACAGCCCAAAATATTAATGGGCCGTAAGCCTACAAATCACACTCAAAAATTGATTCGTTCGTAACCCCGATAAATAACCTAAACGGTGTTTTTCTATAAATGGTGTATAATGTGGCAATTTAGTTTTTTTGCCACAGTGTTGACACGGGTATGATTGCATGTCTCTCTTTTACTTAAAATAAAACTTATTCTCTCATCAGCCTTTCCAATTTATTTTCTAGCTTTAGTTTTGTTAGAAATGGAGCGTTTTTCACTTTTCTCACCAGATCTTTACGTTTTTGTTTTTACAAATTTTGTTTCAGGTTTATATCCTGCAAATCCTCATAGAAGCTTTATTAAAGTACTTTTTCAAATAATTTTCTTTTTATATTGCATTTTTCTTATGTTTATGTCGGAAAGAATAATGATAGAGTTATGTTTAGATTGTAGATTGTTACATGCTTAAAAAATGATGTATTAATCAATAAGATATGTTTTAGATACCGAATCAAAATATTCAAAACTACATATAGTATATTATCCATAAATTAGAACGAGAGAAAAAGTTATAAGTTTTGGACGATAATTTTTATTTATTGCAGGTTTCTTTTAAGTTAAAGTAATTATCGATTTTGATGTCTATTTTTTTCTTTCGCTTTTTAGATTTGATTTTAATCATCGTTTTTTTTCATCTTTCGTGATTTTATTTCATGGGGTTTTGATTGAGTTTTAATTTGATTTTTTGGTTGTTGCACTGGTTGAAGCTTTGAGAATGAATAATGAAAATTAATTTCAACAAAACAAAAATTTGAGAGTATCAAGGGATAAATATCAAACTTATTTCAGTGCAAATAAACAAAATTTAATAAAAAGTGTAATTGTTTTTCCTCTTTAAATATTGTTTATAAATTTATGAGGTTTTTTTTCTTTTGAAAGGTATATTTCAAAATAAAATCATTTATTTCATCTTTTTTGTCAAAATAATATTGTTCATACAAAAATTAGGAAAATTTTATTATTAGTTATTTAACTTAATTTACCAATTTATTTATTTTTTACTATTTGGTAATATATATTTGAAAATTTATCTTAAATTAAAAAATTTATTTTATACTTACTAAAGTAAGTACGGGTTTGGTGTACACGTATATTAAATAAAATTTTAATACTTAACGATAGTTATAATAAATATTTGAACTTTATTTCGATTGACAATAAAAAGTTAATATTTTATTAAATCTTATAATATATTATATAAAAATAAAATTAATTTTACAATATAAAAAACAAAAGTCATGGTTAAATGATATTCTAATCTTTTTTTAATATATAGTACAGGAAGTTAAATGTCTTTTGTTTTTTTTAAAATTTTTTTGGAAACCCATATAAAAAATTTGTTTTGAATATTAATATTTATTTATTAGTTATGATTAAGATTAATGTTGTTATTACCAGTAATTGAGGTATTTGGTTTTTGTTAATGATAAATTTATTTCTCTAGTATTATGAGATATAAATTTAATATAATAGACTTGTTTGCATTGATTATTAATATAATAACAAAAAATTCTTGATATTTATATAAGAATAGTGATTAATTCTAATTAAAAATAGATTTCTTTTTGTTGAAAATAAAAATTGAAAATTAGGGAATTATATCATGATAAAATTAAAATTAAAACCATAATTTTTTTATGAAATATATAAACATCTTAAATAGATATATCAAATTTCAGAATAATTTTACGTAAATAGATATAAAAAAAATCAATTATCTAAAAAAAATTGATTATATAAGATTTAAATTAAGTATTTTTTATAGATTATTTTGTTTTTTTTCTTTTAAGACTATTTTGTATCTTTGACTAATTTGTATTTTTTAATATTTTATTATCTAGAATGAAGAAAAAAAATGATCTCAATAAGTGAGTAAGTGACATAAACTTTGTATTTATAAAGCCAATTTGATCGAAAATAATAAGTTGTAAAAATAAATTTGTTGTCTATGATTCTGTAAAAAAAGTTAATCGGTAAGTAATGTAATTATTTATTATCAAACAACTATGTATTTTTTATTTATTTATATAAGTGATTGTTCATGTTTTTTTATAATATTTGAATTAACACTTACAAAGGGTAACTGGAGAATGGATTTAGGCCTCCAAGAACCTAAATCCAGTTCTTGAATTCTAGGCCATGGGCCTAGCGTCTCTATGAAGCCTCAACTCTTTGTCTAACCCTAGCAAACACGTTGCTTTCTCCTCACAGCCACACAGCCTCTAACCTCTCTCCTAGCTTTCTCTCAGATCTAAATCGTTCATGAAAAACTGATTTCTGTTCTTCATCTTGAAGAACAAAATCGAGTAGATCCACCATCAGAAAGCCATCTAACCTCTTCTCAGAGACCACCATCAAAGATTCAGCCATCAAACCACATCTCTGAGGCTCATTTCTTCGATAATCCAATTTTCGAAAGGAATGAGTCTCCAAATCAAGATCCTTCCAGAGGCAGAAAGGAGTCTAGTAGGCAGCTGGTACAAAAATCTCCAAGAACTTATGCAGAATTTTTAAGGACGGGAAAGGAGGCGATGCAATCATCTGCTGGCTCTGTTGAGGGTTTTGTACACGACAAAGTGGAAATCGGCGCTGAAGACGGGTATACGTATGTTAAATTTTGCGAAAAGATAAGTTCTTTCTAAACTCTTTAGCTAAATTTACGTTGATTGCAAATTTTTCGTATGGTTGTCCATCTGGTGTAGAGTTTAGGAAATATTTAGAATCTTTAAAGCCTATAGGTAATTACAGTTTATATAAATGGGATTTTAGACATGTTTTTGTGGAATTTGATAATATGGTAGATGTAAAAAGCTTCTGGAAGTATAATGTCAGGTCTATTGGTCAGTTTACGTTTAGGATTTTAAAATGGAGCCCTGATTTTCACCCCAAACGTGAGTCTCCATTGACTCCCGTTTGGGTTTCTTTTCCTAAATTGCCTGAATATATGTATAATAGAGATACTATAGAAAATTTAGCTAAGGCGATAGGTGTACCTTTAAAATCTTGGTTACCTAATAGAAATAGGGCTAGCTTTAATTGTTGTGAAGTTTGGACTGTTTTGGATGTCTCTAGTATTCTTCCTCAAAAAATATGGGTTAGTTTTGGGGATAGGGAAGGGTTTTGGCAAGATGTAAACTATAGAGATAAGCCTGCTTATTATAAAAAATGTAGACATCTAGGTCATAAGGATATTGTTTGTAAATCAGATGATTTAGAATTCAAGAAATCTCAGTTCTAAAAAAAGTAGAAGTTAATTCTAAGGTTAGAAAGAATGGTAATATTTGGATGCCTAAAACTAAAAATAATAGAGATGTTAATAATGTGGATGAGTTTACTGGAAAAATGAATGATAAAACAAGTGTTAATGGCAATGGAAGTACACAGATAGTTGATAGAGATATTAATAATGAAGATTGTATTGTAGAAATAATATCTGATAATCAAGTTGTGCAGATAGGAAACATATGCGGTAATATGGATGATGTCTTGCATGATAGTGTTATTGTTTTGAATGATGATGTTAGTAGAAAAGATGACAATAACTATGCTGTTAAAGATAATAATATGCATGTTGTTTCTGAAGTTAATACTTTGTCATTGAATGATTGTAATGCACATGATAATATTGTTAGAAAAGGTGACAGTTTATCTGTAGTTATACATTCTGATTTAAATGCTAAAGACCCCATTAGAAATATTGATACTCTGCCATTGAATGATTGTAATGTAAATGATGATATTGTTAGGAAAAATGATGAAATATCTGTTGTTAAACATTCTGATTTAAATGCTAAAGAGCCTGTTAGACATATTGATACCAACTGTGCTGTTAATAACATTTCATTGCCTTGTAAGCATGTTGTCTCTGAAGTTGACTCTTTGTCATTGAATGATTGTAATGTAAATGATGATATTGTTAGGAAAGATGATGGTTTATCTGTAGTTAGATATGCTGAATTAAATGTAAATGAGTATATTAGAAATATTGATACTCTGCCATTGAATGATTGTAATGTAAATGATGATATTGTTAGGAAAGATAATGATTTATCTGTTGTTAAACATTCTGATTTAAATGCTAAAGAGTCTGTTAGACATATTGATACCAACTGTGCTGTTAAATAACATTTCATTGTCATGTAAGCATGCTGTCTCTGAAGTTGATTCTTTGTCATTGAATGATTGTAATGCAAATGATGATATTGTTAGGAAAGATGATGATTTATCTGCAATTAAAGATAATAACATTTCAATGTCATGTAAGCATGTAGTTGATACTCTGCCATTGAATGTTTGTATTTCACGAGATGATGTAATTTCTGATAATCATTTAAAGGGAGTAAGAGAATTATCTAATAAGAATATAGCAAGTGTTTCTTTAGAGCATCAAAGTAAAAAACTTTAAAATTTTCTAATCATTTGGAAGACTCTGTAGTGATAACTAATGAAGATATAATTAATGAAATTGAAAATATAAAGTTGAATAATCCTTTTAATCCTTTGTCTGATGATGAGTTAGAAGAGGTAGAAAATGTTGTAGAAGATCATATAATTATAGGTAGGCCTAGTCTAAGTGAGCCTAATTCACCTAAACAAAGAAAACTGTTAAAAGAATCCTCTAATGTTAGCTTGAGAAGATCTGCTAGAAATAGAATGACAGCTAGAACAAGGAACTTCAAAAGGTCTTTAGGATCCTCTTATAAAAGTTTTAGATGACAGTGTTGCTTAATTGGAATGTAAGGGGAGTTGGAAATTATAAAACATTAAGAAGATTAAAGCATTTGTCTAAAAAATTTGATGTTGACATTATTGCTCTTCAGGAGCCTTTGATATCAGTAGATAAGATTGATTCTGTTTGTTTAAAACTTGGTTTTGATTATTATTTTGCAAACTTAAATAATAAAATATGGTTACTTTGGAGAAATGGTTATGAAGTTAATGTGTTAGATAATTCTGATCAACTGTTAAATTCTTTGGTGTACTATGATTGAAACTGGTAAACATCCTTGGTATTTAGATAAGATCCTTCAATATTGTAGAACTCCTATTAAACCACAAATGACCTTAAAACATATATATATAGAGAACAAAATTCAGCCGCGGATTGGGTAGCTAAGCATGCATTAAAAATTCATTCTAGATTTATAGTAGAATCAGCACATACTTTGAATGAATTAAATGCAATCACTTTGCTGGAATCATTAAACTTAGGTCATTTTAGATTTTTTGACTAACTAGTTGGCAAGTTGAAGGACTTGACCATGAATGTGTTTGATTTTGTAGAACAGGTGAAAGGATGATGAAGTAGATGAGGTAAAGGACAACAAGGGGTTGGAGTCTAAGAAGATTGATCATGAAGGGAATGTTAAGGAAGAGAAGGGAGGCAGCAAGGGGAGAGAGGCTTGCTAGGAAAATGAAAGAAGAAAGGATTAGCATATGTTTGTATAAGTTAACTACACAATGTAGTTTACTTATTATATGAAATGAATAGCTAATTCATAAGTTGTATTAACAAATTGTAAAGATTCATCTTGTGATCAATGAAATTTTAATTCTTGAGAAAAAAAAATGTTTTTTTATAATATTTATATATAATATTAAATTTCATGTTACAATAGTGTTAATTTTTATTATGGGCAAGGGAACATTTTTATTATTTATATGTTAATCTTACATGTAACTGTGTAACATAATTTCAATCTTAAATTTTTTTTAATAAATTAAATATTTTAATTATTGTATTTAAAAATTAATTTTTTTAATAAATTAAATATTTTAATTATTGTATTTAAAAAAATTTACAAGCATTAACTTTAGTGACAGCATTTTTTTTAATGCGGATAAAGTCAGAAATCTTTTTTTGTTAACAATAAGTTTATCAATAAAATTCATACTAGCCCAATTTTTGCTTTGAAGTTCTCGATTAGATTTTGTTTAATATAGTTATACATTTTTTCTATATTCAGATTTTTATGATAATTCTTTTTTGTTCTAATCTATATGTGTTATATATGTTTTTATATAACATGCGCTAAGAGGTTTTTATCTTGCGTCCGAAAAAGAAAATATTATATTACATTCAATATATAATATCGTGTTTTTTTATACGGTATAGACTCAGTATTTAATATATAATAGAGAAAAGTACCCCTAAATACCTTCTCAAGTATCAAATACCAAAATGGTACCCGTTTTTGGACTAGTTTCATAAACTACCTAGAGTCAATATATGGACAATTATACCCTCAAGGGTATAAAAGGGGTTGTTTTGGTGAAACCCACTTTTTTCACCTTCTAATCAGACTTTTAGGTTCCAATTCCCCCCACTTTCACATTTCTAAATTTAAAGAGAGAGAAACACGTTTTACGAGAACGAACCCAAAAGTCATTTTTGAAAGCAAACGTAACCGGCGGTATCAATCGACCCCTCTGTTCCGATAATTCTGACACCCACCGGCGAACCACCGGCGACAAGTAACGACTGTCTCTGTCTCTGCTCCGATATTTCGTACACCAACCGGCGAACCACCGGCGACAGGTAACCACTGTCTCTGTCTCTAGTCCGAAATTTCAGACACCAACCGGGGAACCACCGCCGACGACTAACCTTCGAAGCAACCACTGTGTCTGTCTCTGTTTCGAAATTTGGAACCACCACCGGCGAACCACCGCCCAGTGTCTCTGTTATCCGTTACGCCTTCGAACAAAACCAGGTATCTACCACTGTCTCTGTTCGATTCATATGCGTCGATTTATAGGTTGTTTTACATTCATATGCGATTTGTTACTGTTGCTCGACCAGACGACATTACGTGAGAGTTGTATTGGTAGTGAGGATGCTGTTGTTGTATGCATTGTGAGGCTGCTGTTTTAAGCATCGTGAGTTTACGTAGGGTTGGTCCATATCTAGCAATATGAACTGTATTATCTATCAGTATTTAGTTTACCTTTCCGACGCCATGGATTTGAACCTGGCCTTGTTGAATCGTGAACGTGTTAAATCGGCTATCACAGCTATAGCGCTGCTGTTTCAAATGTTGTCAGTGTATTTAGGTATCGTCAAACATCTAGCAATGTATCTTGTATTATATATGAGGGTCTGATAGTAGTTTACATGTCAGACAACACGTCTAGGGGATAAGTATAAGATTCTGGTCACTTCTACAAATCTTCGTAATGCAGTGGCTGCTTAGTGTTATTGTTTTAGTTACCATGTAATTACTAACTAGCTTATTATGTGAACGTTAACAGGTAAAAATGACGAAAACAGGAGTATTCTACCGCTCGGGGTTGGTTGGCATAATCAACGTACTGAGACGGGATATAATCAAAGCTGAACACATCGAGGCTGCTCGTGGAACCCCTTTCTACACCTTCCTCAAAACCTCCTACGACTTGAGGAACGAGGTTCTGAAGCTTAAACAGTTCCACCACTTGATCGAGGCGATCTGCAATTTATACGACGTCAGATGGAAGGCTTTCAAGATTGGACAAAAGCATGTGAGGATGACGAAGAAAGATGTTAAGGAGATCTTTGGCCTCAGACACGGTAACGAAGAGATGCCGATGAGCAAATCTGGTGGATTTATCGCTCGGTACGCCGATGGAGCCGAGTTAGATTCGATTTTGATGAAGAAATATTTTTTGAGTCCAAGGACGAGGAGAAGCGGGCCAACGAACGACAAATCAGTTTCCAACGCGTTAATAAAGATAAATAGAGTATGTTAGAATGTAGTTTTTTTGTAGTTCATGTTGCAGGCTCAGTAGGTTGATGAAATGCCGGCACATTTTCACATCACTATAAATAGATTGCTATAAATCGCAATCTATGAACACTAAGATATCAGAGCTATGGTAACATTAAAAGAACAGACAATGTAGACCTAATGTATAAGATGGAAACATAGATAGCAATGTTGAATAGGGTGGATATCAGAGGGCAGCAGCATAGATAGCAATGTATACAGGGATAGATATCAGAGTGTGTAACAAACAGATAGGGTATGTATGCAATCATATCTATCTAATGTCTTACTAGGTGTGGATGCCTTTAATTGTTATTTCTGTATTGTTGTAATTATTTTGGATATTTTTGTAGGAAGCAATCGAGAAAGCAGTCAGCGAAGGAGGGGAGGATGAAGCGAAGGATGTGGCTCGGCTACTGATACTTTTCATATGCTCGACACTGTTCTTTTCAGTGTCGGGCGACGTTATTGGGTGGACAGCAATCTTCTACGTGGAGAATCTCGACAAGATAAACGACTATGACTGGTCTGGAGCCATCTTGGATAAGCTTCACAAATCGCTGGACAGATGTATTAAGGTCGGCCATCCTTCTAGAGTTATCGGATGCGTTGCTCTGCTTTTTGTAAGTATGGTGTGTTATGATCAGCATGTCTGTTACGAAAATGGTTTTTTTAATGGTTAGTTATGTTCTGTGCAGCCGTTTCTTATGGAGCATATTTCGATGAACGTCGACATACCAAGGCCAAACATAATCCCTAGATGTTACAAGTGGTGGGGGCTAGAGGGCAAGGAGTCGACATTCGAAATGATCCAGTTGGTCGGTGAGCTCAGGGACGACGAGGTATGCAACTCACTTAGCAATGTCAATGTTGTGGTATGAAACAAAGCGCATATGTTGATGATACAAAAACCTGCATGTTTATGTACACATCTACCGTAGTAGTACATTATATCTATCAATGATTTAGCAGTATGATACTACGTTGGTGTTTAGTTTATACATATAGCAATGTCTGATATCATATCTACCAAAGTATTACGTACAAATCGAAGCCGTGAATATTATAAGTAATGATTATAATATTGGGCTGCTCAATGTATATTACTACTGTATTTCCTAGGTTGTCGGCGGGGAGTTGGTGTTTACAGCATCGGAATATTTTGTTTATGGAGTAAATGATTCGCGGAGACAGTGTGTAGGGGCTGGTGAAACAAGCGAACAGAGGAGTAGGAAAAGAAAGAAATCTGTTGCGAACAGAAGTACAAGACTGAAGGTAGATGACGGAGCTGGTAGTAAGAAGAGCTTAGGTTCAATGATTGAGGTTGAAGATGATGTTACGTTGGGGCAGTTCATTGTGGAGAGGAAGGCAACAGTTTCTAAAAACAAAGGGGAGAGGTTGAAAAACCAAAAAAAACGTAGGTCTAGTATGATTCCTAGTTTTGGAGTGCTGTCGCAGTCGGTTTTGCGTGACAGCAAAAAACTGAAAAAAAGAAGTCGGTTGCGCCGGTTGAAAGTTGAAAACAAGAGGCTTAAAACATGCCTGGAGAAAAGAAACGAAGAGGTTAGTGCAAGCATGTTTTCTAAGTACTAATAACATCTGTATGTTTGTTAAAATGAAGTTGTCTATCAACGAAGTATGATGTATCTATCATTGTTAACAATAATATAACAATTTCGTATACTCGTTTGATTCAGGTGGAAAAGTTGAAGAAAGATATGGAGGACCTGAAACAAAAGCTGGAGATGGTCCACTCAAGAGTGGATGGTGAGGATCAACAACTGCTGTTGACCTTATCCTCGTCATTTTGCCGCTATGATGAGGATGCTACTGAAACCGCAGATGCAAACTTTCCTGAGAAGGTGGTTAAGGAAACACTGGTTTACAAAAGATCTCGGAGGCATGTACTAACTGACACAGAAAAAGCAACAGAAAAAGAGGGCGTTGATGGGGAGAAAAAAATAGAAGAACAACAGGAGATTGACAAAGCTGAGCAAAAAGAAAGGGACGTATCGGAGGAGGAGAAGGAAGTCGTTGATGGAGGGTGTGTTCAATCTAAAACACGTGTTGAACCAATGGAAGAGAGTACTACACAGGAAGCTGTTGTTGTTGATGTGTCTAGGAATCCGAAAGGGACTACAACAACTGGTTGTGACGCTGGTAATGGGAAACGGGATGTGGCAGAAGTCTTACCACCCCTAACTCATGATGCCGGTGCGCAAAATGTAGTTTTGGTACCTGCACAGGGACCCGACGTTGGAAACAACGAGGTTGAACAACAGCAGCTGACGGTGGATGGAATTGATTTGTTGGACGAAGGATCCAACGAAGGAACGAAAACAATGGAACGACAGTTAGAGGAGTCGCCAAAAACCGTTGATGAAGGAAAGAATGCAGAGAAAGGTGAGAACAAAGGAGAAGATGACATAGCTGTAGCAACTACATTGTTGGAGATAGCAGCAACAGAACTACAGGTTCCAGAACCTGTCTCTCAAATTGTTGCTGAAGATGTAAGTGGATTTTAAATAGCTTAGTTGTATTTGAATATCATATATGATTGATAGTTAGTCTCGAAATTATTGGTTTCCTTTGTTATGTTTTTAGGAAGTCGATACAGCGGAGCCTGAAGACACACGACACTCTAGCTTAGTTGTATTCACTGGCACTGGAACAGCAGCAAAGTGCGAACAACTATCGCAAGCTGTGTCTCCATTAAAGGTGATACAAATTTTCAACCGAGGAGATCATTCCGCAGAGAAGATTGAAAAATTGTCACAGGTTGATCCATCTTCCTACGTAACACCACAACAACAGAAAGCAGCATCGAAGGATCTTATTGTCCAATCGGTTACACCATTGGCTGAAGATAGCTTTGTAGACTGCACCCAATCATTTTACACAGAAGTTGACAAGGCTGTTGAAACTTCAAACGAGAAGAGGCGTACACTGGACTCCATCGAGGAAGACCAAACGGACGTTGACGTAAGTAGATATTTGGTATTCTCAATAAACATTTAAAAAGTAATGTTAACAGTTTACTATGCTTCTTTTTTTTAGGTACCCATTGATGACATGCCTGGTTTCAACTTACTTACTCCGACGCAGGTTCAACAACAGCAAACTGAAGTTGTAGCTTGGCCGTTCCCGACAGAGACAACAAAACTGATCGATGTAAGTGAGTACGAGAAAGTGCTGAAACTGAAACAGGTAGAACAACAAGAAGATCCAGAAGTATGGTACTTGCCAACAACAGAGTTCTCGTACAGGCTTTCCATTAGTATGACAGAGATAATGGAACTGCCTAACGAAACTCAAGTGGACTTCAAGGTAAAAATCTTTTTGGATGTATCTATCGTATTTTAATTGTTAGTCTAGCAACGTGTCTATATACGTCTATCAATATTAATTGAAGCATCTATCATTGTGTCAACCAATAAACCATTGGTTATTATTTCCATTGATTCGAGACTGTAATTTTGTTTTAATAGGTAATAGATGCTTGGATATACAAGCTCTTAAAGGATTCAGATTGGAAAGTACCTGTGAAAGGTTTTGATAATAAGTATTCATTCCCTGTCCCAGCCATTCAAATAACTGGGATTGCAAATGTAAGTTCCTAGTGGATTATTGCTTTCATATTAGGTACATCTACTTCCTGTATTGATGTCTTAAATGTACAGGGGACACTGGCTAAAAAGGGAGATATGTCTGTCATTGTGGTCAATGTTTTTGAGACAATGAACCCCAACACATATGTCTGTTTCGTCCCCCTATGTACCGTAAACACGGACGGCGTGAACCATTGGACGCTCCTGGTTATAGACATGGAGAATGGGGCTGCCAGAAGCTACAACCCAATGTTGCCGTGGAGCAAGCACATTCCCGATAAGACGAGAAACACCGCCGATGCTCTGGTAAGGAATTTAAATTCCAAGTTATCTATTTTGGTTCACTGTCTAGCAATTTCTAATACTAAATCTATCAAACTGTATAGTAATGCCTATCAATGACTTCTACTGTATCTATCAATGCAGTTGGCCTATTGCATGAAGAAGAAATATATACCGCAGGTAAAAGGTGGGTACAAAATTAAGACCATGTTAAATATCCCACAGCAAAAGAAGGACAGCTATGACTGCGGTGTTTTCGTGTGTAAATACGTAGAAGATATTATTACAAAAGGGTTTGTTGGACGGGAATATGGTGAGGAAATGCCGGCAGAAACAAAAGCTAAAATTTTCAAACATTTCTTGAACGATCGTAACACAAACAAACATTGGTAGTATGTAATTGATTTTTTGGTACCCATTAGTACTTTTCGCATAGATTAGCAATGGGTGAATTAGACAAACTTCTATGATTTATGTTTGTAGTAGAAAATTTACATGTAAACGCACTTTTTCACATCACTGTTACAGCATTCAGTGTTGTATCCTACTAATTTAGATATGTTGTTACCTTTCATAGTAGTTTTGAAGTCGTTCGCAAAGTTTTTATTATTAACTATCAGGCTTGAAGCAAATATCTATCAATGTCTAATTTGTAAACTATCAGAAAAATAATGAGGTGGTGTATGTAGATGTATAAGAAATGGATTTTTAAGCAGGTGTATACTAAATTAAATATGTAGGGCAAATATATTTATAAACTACCTTGGCATATATACCATTATTTACATGAATCAATTTCATCTATGGGCAGTATATATCTACTATTTGTACATATAAGAGATGTAATAAAAAACTACCAATAATGCATATATAAGAAGAACTATCAATGTTTACCAAATTGTCTATCTGGGTTTAAGGAAGGATCTATCTGGGGTTAAGCAAGCAAATATCGTAGTGTGAAACATATCGTAATTTATAAAAAATTTGGTTACGAACCATATAGTATAGCTTTAGATATCGTTCAGACAAAATAGCTAGACCAAATAGGTTTTAAATTTTTAATATAATTTATCTACCATTGAAAATTACTCGTAAATATCATATAACAGGTTAGTGATGCACGAAATATATATATATATGGACTGCACAACATGGTTATTGGTAGATAAATGCAATTAATTTATTGAAAGGACTTCTAACCACACACATTACTCATTAGAAGTTAATGTGTTAAAACCATTGGTTAGTTTGAACTTGAAAAGACAATGGGTAGATGAACTAGAATGATTACATTCATTTAATATACGTGTGCCATTAAAGTTGTGAAAGAAAATATGGTTGCTTAATGGGACTCAGCATTGGGTGCTGGGTTTTGCTATAAATAAAGGGTCACATGTCAACCTATTCCTCACAAACTTACCTGCAAAGAAAAAAAAATCCAGAACCTCTACCCTAAGTTCAAACGACTGCTCCTCCTACCATGGCACCTTCATCACCCTTCTCCTCACACCAGTCCGGCGACGACGCGTGGTCCTCTGACCACTATGCATGTAACAAGGCATACAAGCGTACGACAACATCGGAGTACTCCTCTGACGAAGAAGATGATTGGTCGGTCTGGTCTGAGGACCAAGAAGACCCTTATGGATCATGGGATTCTTGGTCCATGGACGACTGTTATCTTTCTGAGGATGAAAAACTGCCAAAAAGGAAAAGACGTAAGAGCAGTAGCAAGTGGGAAGAAGAAGACGACGATGAAGATGAAGAGGCAGACGACGAGGCCTCTGACGACGAAGAAGATGATGAAGATGAAGAAGAAGAGACGAGGAATCTGATGGAGAGGACTCCGACTAGGTTAGAACATGGAAATGTAGTTTCATGGCACTTTAGGTTTATCTTTTGTTGTTTTCGTCTGTTTGTTTATGGTTTTTTTGGACTGTTAGTGTGACCAACCCTGTGCAGTAGACTCTTTTTTGACAGGGTTGGATGATTTAGGGTTTATGGCACTTTGTGAATCTCTGTAGCATTGCATGATTTTAATGTTAAAGTTTCGTTGCATTTTACCTTCTCTAGCTTAAACTGGTAAGATATGGTATGGCATGGTGCAGTTGAAGGTAGCAGTTTTACTTGCAGTTATTTCACAGAATCGCAATCTATGAACACTAAGCTATCAGAGTTATGGTAACATGAAAAGAACAAACAATGTAGCTCTAATGTGTAAGATGTAAACATAGATAACAAGGTTGAATGGAGTGGACATTAGAGTATAACAGCATAGGTAGCAATGTATACACGAGTACACAACAGAACGTTAACAAATGTAAGTAAAGATGTTAAATACGAAACAAAAAACATATTTTGATGTATCTGTCAGATGCAAAATCCAGAAACTATCAATGTTGAATATAGTAGATATCAGAGGGTAGCATCAGAGATAGCAATGTATACATGGATAGATATCAGAGTATGTAACAAACATATATGGAACTTGTGATTTCTATAAGGGTACAAAACATAAGTCGAGATACAAGAAGTGCTTATCTTTGAGATGAATCAGGCATGAATGATTTTAAGTACACCTATAACAAATGTAAGTAAAATATCAGATGGATCCAAACCAAAACAGAAAACATATCTTGATGTATCTGTCGGATGCAAAATCCAGAAACTATCAATGTTTAATATAGTGGATATCAGAGGGTTGCAGCATAAATACCAATGTATACATGGATAGATATCAGAGTCTGTAACAAACAGATATGGACCGTGTCAATTCTTTTAGGGGACAAAACATATGTCGAGATACAAGAATTGCTTATCTCTGAGATGAATCAGGCATGAATGATTTTGAGTACATCTATAACAAATGTAAGTAAAATATCAGATGGATGTAAACCAAAAAAGAAAAGACATCTTGATGTATCTGTTAGATGCAAAACCCAGAAACTATCAACGTTGAATAGAGTGGATATCAGATGGTAGGAGCATAGATAGCAATGTATACAGGGATAGATATCAGAGTATGTAACGAACAGATATGGTACGTGCCAATTCTATAAGGGTACAAAACATAAGTGGAGATACAAAAACATATTCATCTTTGAGATGAATATGGCATGGAAGATTTGAAGTACATGTATAACAAATGTAAGTAAAGCATCAGATGGATGTGTACCGAAACAAAAAACATACTTTGATGTATCTGTTAGATGCAATAGCCAGAATCTATCAATGTTGAATAGAGTATCTATCAGAGTATAACCTCAAAGATAGCAATGTATACTTGAATAGATATCATAGTCAGAAAGAAACAGACATGGAACATGTAAATGTTAAAAGTGTACGAAACATAAGTCGAAAGATAAGGAGTGCTTATCTTTGATATGTAAAATGTTACAAAAAAGTAGGTAAATAATGTTTAGAACGGAGCATCACATGACCGCCTATTATGCCCCGATTTGAAACATCGACCACAACGGGACTGGCTGCTGGAAACTTCGCCTCTTGATGGAATACGCTTCTTCCTCGGACGACCGGGTCGTCTTTTAACGTTAGGGGGCAGCACCAAGGGCTCTCCATCACAATCTGCGCTACTGGATTCACCAAACTCTGCTATAGCCCGTATGTTAAATGAATAGCTGGACAAGTAATTTTGGGTGGTGAAAAATGGCTCAACCAACGTCATAGGATCCTCGTTTATAGATGCAATTGCAGCCAGCGCATGAGCGCACGGGAAACATTCTTGCTGCCAAGAGCCGCATGTGCATTTGAAATCCAGTATGTTGACCACCATGACTGGGTCCGATAAAACCTCAAAATAAGCGGCAAAAGACTTGCGAACTAACCATGTCTGACTGGATTGTACATTCTCTTTGAACATCTTGTCAAACTCGGGGCACAAATGTGTGTTCCAACTTTGGCCTTCTCCTAAACGTCGAGACATTTTAGTCATCAAGAGAGCTCTAATCTGGTCGATTAATTCGACTATAGGCAGATGACACAACTTTTTAATCTGGCCATTGAACGACTCAACAGCGGTTGATGCCATCGCCCCATACCGTTTGCCTTTGACATATGCCTGAGCCCATTTTTCTGGGGCCAGATTTCTTACAAAGTTTTCAATACGCTTACCGTCTTGTCGCAAAAACTGACCATAACGTTCATTAAAAAGATCCACCGTAGGGGCATAAGCACAGCTCTTAAACATCACTAGCATATCTTGTTTGTAGACTCTGTTAGTGTGTTCAAGAGCTTTATTCAAGTTCTGGATAAGATGGAAGATGCAATAAGCGTGGTAGTCAGTAGGATAAAGAGTTGCGACAGCGCTAATAATACCAGCTTGGCGGTCTGAAATGAAAGTTATTTGGCGCCCTAACAGATGAGGTTTTAAATTTTCCAAAAACCAAAACCAGTTGTCCGAGTCTTCACTACCAAATATACCAAAAGCTACGGGGAAAAGACCTGCGGTGGAAAATATGTATGTTAAAAACAGAACTACAGTAACAGAACGATGTTGAGGTCGACTGTGTAATAGTAAACAAAGAACAGTCCATGTAACCTAATCTATCAGACAGAGTCTCCCAAGCTAGCAATCAGTAATAACTAAAATACCAGAGTATGTAATCCAAACTATCAGACAGTTTTATTAAATCGCAAACTATGCAAACATATGTATCAGAATAAATGTATATTGAAACATGTACTGACCGTTGTTTCCATCTTTTGCCACTGCTGAAAGCAACACGCCACCATGCTTCCCTGTTAGGTGCGTTCCGTCAACGTACAGTAGAGGGCGGCACGAATAGAAACCCTGAAGACACGCCCCAAACGCTATAAAACAGCGACGGAAAACATTGTTGGGAGCCAAATCCAGATGACAGTCCGTAGTGATGTCACGACTCTTTAGCCTCTTGAAGTATGGTTTTAGCAATCCGAAAGAGGTATTGCTATCTCCAAATACAACGCGACGGGCCTTCTCCAACGCATTCCAAGATAGACGATATGAAACGTCTAAACCGTAGTCTTGCTTGATGGTGGACTGTATAGTCTTAGCTGTTAAAGAATGGTTGTTCCGTAGAGAATCGTGAATTTCATCAGCAATCAAATCGGACGACAGATGCCTACTTTTCTTCTTTGTGAATACGGGACTGCACGTGTGGGTACTGAAAAATCTTTTAATTGTCATCAAACCGGTCTTAGAATCGACAGAAGCGTAAAGCCTCCATTTGCAGCCATCCGAATCTTTGTTTACACAATAAACGGTGATCTTGTTAAAAGTATTGTGCATGTACCTAAACGCAAAACCGTTCTCTAATGCATAACGGGATAAGGATAACCGCAGACCTTGAGCACCGTCATGAAATGACTGTCCAACACCGATGATAGCTTCTGCCCATCCCGCTGTAGCTAGATGTCTTTTTTTGGGGGTTGTAATGGCCAAACAGGTACTGCTTTCACCGCTGGTTCGTTGCATGTGAGAGGATTCTTCGAACAGTTGAACGGGTTGTTTACGTTTTATGGCGGAGCCTTTATCAGCGACATGTTCTTCGATAAGAAATGACACACTCTTCAAACGCTCAACATCGAGGTAACATTCTAAGCCAATGAAATCGGTCTCCTTATTAAAAATACAATTATTCTGAGCACCGCAAGAGTAAGTAATGCTGTAGTTTCCTCTAACAAGCCCTTGCCATGTTTGCTCAACGTACTGTTGGAATGACTCGAAGTTTTCAAATTCGGACAGCGGAACAATACCTGTTTCCGTACCAAATTTGAAAATGCACACTCTTGGTTTAGACATTGTGTACCCTGAATTATAGGAGTTTTGGTTTGTTTGTTTAACGTTGGTGTAGAACAACTGAATGTCTTACTGATATTATAACATATATAGCAATATCCTGTAACTAACATATCAGCGTATATGCATCGTGGTCTATTTTCAACACAAATAGCAAACTGTCATACCTAAACTATCAGGGTATATGGACTATTGGTCTGGTTTCCAACACATATATCAACCTATTATAGCTAACATATAAGGGTGTATGCAGCAAGAGGAAATGGTTTGAAACATATAGCAATATCACGTACCTAAACTATAAGGGTATATGGAGTCATGGTCTATTTATCAACACATATAGCAACATGTCATAACTAAGATATCAGGGTGTATGCTGTCAGGTTTAATCTACAAACACATCTAACCTAGCAGGGTCTATGCAGTGATCTAGCAACATCAAGCATACAATTGCAGGCGACAAATCGCAAAGTGTAACCATATAAATATCAGGGTTCAAAACAGAGGTGGAAAAATGAAATTACTCACCGGAATGTGATCAGAGCTGGTTTGGATGCTTTGAATTGAGCAGAAGCAGATGGTAATAAGTTTCCTGCAATTAACGTACATTATATGAGAGTCTAGAATCGATTTCGAAAATGGAAAACGATTTTGAAACTAAAAACTCAGCTCTGTTACTGACCTGAAAGATGTACCGTTTTTGGCTACGATTTCGAAACTTAAATCAGTTGTTATGAGGCTGAGATACGGTGGTCTAGGAGGCTGAGATACGGTGCAAAATCGGAGCTAGGAGGCTGAGACGGTGCAAAATCGGAGCTAGGAGACTCTGGATGAAACTGACGACGTCAAACCAGAATTCTGAAACTCGCCGGTGATCGGAACAATCTGAAAAGGCGATTATATGGATCGTCGGTGGTTACGTAAGGTAAATGGTGGTCGCCGGAGGTGGTGTGATCAGCCGTGGTTTTTTGAAATGAAGAGACGTTTTTGAAAAATGGATTGTTTGTTAGGTTAGGAGAGAGGAGAGAGAAAGGGGGCTAATAAATTCAAAATTCAAAATTCAAAAGTAATTAAGAAGGTGCTGAAGCTAAAAGGGGCCCTTTTTTTTTCACAAATCAACCTTATATACTAGGTTGAGGGTAATCTTGGTATTAAAAAAAGAAAAGATATTAGAAGTGGATATGTTTAATGAGATGGGTATTAAGTGAGCATTAACCCATTTTTGGATACTAGGTTGTAATAGGTTTGGTTAAAAAGTACTTAGTGTGTCATTTCCCTATATAATATTGGTTTTTTTTATAATAAATTTACTATTTAATAACTTTTACTTCTAAATTTTTAAATTTTATATTGGGTTTCATTTAGTTACGTCTGTAATAAGATGCGGATATAAATTTGGGTCCTCAAATAGATTGGAAGTTTATGTGTATAATAAGTTACCACTCTGGTCTCTCCAAAACACTCCATACATCATTTATTGCGTTTAAAAATATTCTCGTGTTTTTTCCTTTGCTAATTGACTCAGTAACTAGTATATTTATAATTATGTCACTTATTAAGATTGGAATAATTAATTTCTTTTAATGGTTTATTAGTCTGACATTAGAATAACTTTTGGAATATCCAACTTATTTCTCGCGTCGAAGATTCAATATTCAATGTTGAAAATAAAAACTACCATGCAATTTTTGATATTTTTCCATTACTAACGGGCATAAATCATACTAAAACTTATATTTCAAGTTTTTTTTAACGTGCATCTCTACTATCGTATATTTATATTTTACTCGTATAAAAGGTATTAAAACTAACTTTAGCTTAAATATGAATAATTGGACAGATAATGAATAATGATAAAATATTTAAGATAATGATTAAATAAATAAATACGTAAAATTGGTAAAAGATTTTATAACGGTTTGCCGCGAAATCGCGATTGATAAGGAAGAATAAAAGACAAGGAGAAAGAATAAAAGACAAGGAGAAAGTGTGAAGAATAAATATGACAGGAGAAAAACGCAAAGGAGAAACATGATAGGAGGAAAGTGCAGAGAGTAAATTGTGTGAGGGTTAAATTGTAAAAGTTGTCTAAGAAATAGCCAGAATAAGAAGAAAATAAAGTGTAGGGACTAAAGATGTAATTAATGGGAATTAAAGTGTGTGGGGTCCGTAATTGTACTATAAAAGGACCACACACGCTTCACAAATCCAGAGATGAATAATATAATATACCTTCTCTCTTTACTTAACCTAAGAGTTCTTACTTTCTCTCTCTAAAAACCTGCAACCAAACAAATTAGATCTATTCATATTGACACTAAGAGATTTTCATATCACAGAATCATCACTAAGAAATCCTCGTATTGCAAAAACACCCCTGGACTTTTTTAGAACTCTTCGGTGGCGCCGTCTGTGGGAAGCGAAGATCGCTCTGACGGCAATCGCTTCCTGGAAATAATTCATGTTCCGAGGAGAACTATGGAAGAACAAGGGGACGATTTGGTTAACAATTGCGAGGAGAACCTGGTAGGCGATGACTACCGAAACGATATGGAACACGAGGGACTAGGGGGCCAGCGAGTTGGAAACGCTTTCGACGACTCAGATCTGTTGGCTCGAAGAAATGAATTACTGCTAGAGATCGAAAGATTGAAAGCAGAAAAGGAAACCGTACAGGAGAATCTTCGATCCGAGATAAGAAGGGAGGCAGTGATTGAAAAAGAGGAGCGCAAAACTGAATTTCGTCCCAAAAATAGGGACGACAGATACCGGGGAAGCGAGCGGCGATCGCCGAGGAGAAGAGAGAGATGACGTTCGAATTCGGCTGACTCAAGTGATTACTCTTAATACAGCTCCTCGGAAGAGAGAGGAGATGTTCGAATTCGGCTGACTCAAGTGATTACTCTCAATACACCTCCTCGGAGTCGTCCCCTCTGAAATACCACAGAAAGAAACAACGTGATCGCATGCACACCGATTTCCAAAGATGGAGAAGCTCGGAGAGGAAATCTTCGAGGGAAAAGAGTCACCATGCCCGAGGTGGCGATCGGTCTCATGGACATGAAAGTATCCTGATAGGAAAGAGGACATGGGCCCGCGGAATTCGGAGTGGCAGCACCAATACACTCTACCTTCTGAGGAGGGGTTTTACTTTTCGAACAATGACAATTTACGATCCAATATTTTTCGCACGGGTCACAATTGGAGAGCCTCTCCTCTGTCCCCGGAAATTTTAGTGGGAAACCTTCCAAAGCACTTTGATATTTCAAAGCTAGAAAAATTCGATGGGACACATGGCCCGGACAATCACATCGAACAATTCAAAAAATTTATGATTAATTTCGACGATGATGATAAGTTGTTGTGCAGAGCTTTTTCTCAAACTTTCAAGGGGTTAGCTTCTAAATGGTACAATAGGCTTCCGCAGGGCTCTATAAAGAATTTTGATATGTTTTGGAACATCTTCAGACAACACTTCGTGGGGAGCAAGAAGTTCAGAGCTAACGGAGACACGATCATCAATTGTCGACAGAAAGTTGGGGAGAGCCTGAAGGATTACACTAATCGTTTTGTCAAAACGAAAAACAGACATGGAATATTGTAAAGATTCGGTGGTGCTTGCAGCTTTTAGGATGGGCCTACTCCCCGGATTGTTGAAGGATACGGTGGCAGAGAGCCAAACAATGACCTTCGGAGCGTTATTAGATCAGGTTGAGAAGAGGATCTTGGTGGAAGAGACTCAGGCGTCGGAAAAAGGATCTAGGGACCAGTTGGACAAGAATCAATTTCAAAGATCCGAGTCGAGTAACCAGGGCCCTCGTTCTAATTTTCAGGCCAATTATACGAGTCAATATCCGCCGAGGCAGAAATCAAACCCACAATACTATGGCAACCAGCAAAATTACAATCAAGGAACGAGACCCATGTCAAATAAGTGGGTTCGACCCGACTATTTTGCGGAGTTAACTGAAAATGTTGCTGCAATATTCGACAAAGCGAAATCTACGGTACCGTTCAGGAAGCCTTTTCCCATACAGACTCCGAGGAAAAGTAGAAGCGTTAATAAGTACTGCAAGTATCATGAGGATATTGGGCACGATACCAAGGATTGCATAGCTTTGAAAAAAGAAGTGCAAGCCTTGGTCGAGAATGGAATGTTACTAGAGTTTGTCAAAAAGCACTCCCAGAAAAATGCCATGGTGAAAGATGTCCCGAAAAACACTGACACAACCATGGTGATTTCCGAAGGGATTGATAACTTTGACATTGAACAAGAATATTTAGACCCCAAGGAGGGGCGGAACAACGTCAATATGGTGGAAGAGATTATTCCGAATGGAAGGGTGGATAGCCTCTGCGCTTTCTTCGATTCCTTGGCAATCTTCCGAGGAGACACTATTGCGGGAAATTCCAACAGCTCCCGCAAGAGGCACATGGTCAACCTGACTACCCAGATCGAAGCAGGAGTGTCAGTGCAAATGCACCAGTCGCCTTCCCCCATTATTTGTTTTGAAGACGATGATATGCGCAATATCGCATGCCCCCACGAAGATGCGGTGGTGATCGCTGCGGGCATCGCTGGGGATCAAATTCAAAAAATACTTATCGATACAGGGAGTTCGGCGAATATATTGTTTATGAGCACTTACCGGAGAATTTCTGACCCACCAGTTATCCGAAGATCCGACAGGACTATAGTGGGCTTCACTGGCGCTACAGCAATGGTGGTAGGAGAATTTTAGTGTGTGGTCGAATTGGGCCGAGGGTCATTTAAGAAGGAGGTGGAAGTACTGTTTATTTTCGTTGACGCGCCGACATCGTATAACGCCATCCTGGGTTGCTATTGGTTGTCCCGGATGCATGATGTAATCTCCACAGTACATCAATGCTTAAAGTATGTGGTTGGAAATAATGTTGGGATAATCCGAAGTAGTCAGAAAATGGCCCGTGAATGTTATCAGATAACTTTGTCCTCAAAGGGAGGTCGGGGAGAATCGTCCGATCAAGCATAGCGATTAAAGGGGCCTCCCTCTGAAATTATCCCATGTGATGATCCGAGGGAGACCCCCGGATTTTTAGTCCCAGAAGAGGACTCTACGACTCATGAATTTGCGGGTGGCAAATCTCTGAGGATTGGGGTCAACCTTTCTTTGGAGTTTAAACAAAGGTTAATTTCTTTTTTCTCTGACAGACTTGATATGTTTGCGTGGTGTGCACAGGACGTCACTGGAGTACCGTCGGAAATCATGTGTCATAAGCTTGCAATACGACTTGATGTTCGACCTATTGTTCAGAAAAAGAGACCAGTCTCTCCGGAAAAGGCTACAACAATTCTTTTGGAGGTCGAACGGCTATTGAGCATAGGCCATATTCGCGAGTCGCATTATCCTGTGTGGGCATCAAATCCAGTGTTGGTACGTAAGAAGAATGGTAAGTGGAGGATGTGCGTTGATTTTACGGATTTAAACAAAGCCTGTCCCAAAGATCCATTCCAGTACCTCGCATCGACCAGTTAGTAGATTCGACCTCGGGTAACCGACTATTGTCATTCATGGACGCCTATTCAGGATACAACCAAATCCACTTAGATGCCAACGATGAAGAAAGCACTTCTTTTATTACCGGGAGAGGGTTATACTGCTATAAGGTTATGCCGTTCGGCTTAAAAGATGCAGGGGCAACTTATCAGCGCCTAGTCAATAAAACCTTTGAGGGGTAGTTTGGGCGGAACATGGAGGCTTATATCGATGATATGTTAGTCAAAAGTACGCGGGACGAAGACCATTTCGCTGACCTGGAGGAGACGTTCCACAATTTACGCAAAGTCAACTTGAAACTCAATCCGGAGAAGTGCATTTTCGGGGTGAGGTCGGGCAAGTGTCTTGGTTACATGATCAACAAAAAAGGCATCGAGGCTGACCCAGAACAGATAAAAGCTCTGATTTCTATGACCCCCCCCCCCCCTCGAAATGTTAAAGAAGTCCAAGTTCTGACAGGAAGATTGGCCGCTCTGAATAGATTTATTTCTAGGTCTTCGGATAAGTGTGCACCTTTCTTCAAAGTGCTGCGAAACACGAAGCAGTTTTGTTGGACCGAGGAATGTTCGGCCGCTTTTCACCAAATCCAAAAGTATCTGACGTCCCCTGAGGTCTTGTCTAAACCATTGGTAGGAGAGATATTAATTGTCTACTTAGCAGTATCAGGGTGTGCGGTTAGTGCCGTTTTACTCCGCGAAGATGAATCTCTCCTGAAGCCTATCTATTATGTCAGTAAGAGTTTGTTAGATGCGGAGAAGAGATATCTCAAGTTGGAGAAGGTAGCTTTGGCGTTGGTAACGGCAGCTCGAAAGATGAGACCTTACTTCCAGGCACACCCAATAATCGTTCAGACAGCTTTTCCCCTGAAGGGTTTGTTACAGAGGCCTGATATCTCTGGTCGGATGACCAAATGGTCAGCGGAACTAGGAGATTTCGAAATAGCATTTGAACCTCGAACAACGATAAAAGCCCAAGTTTTAGCTGATTTCTTGGTCGAATTCCATTCGGATAGAGAGGAAAGTGAAATCCATGACTATGTTGACAAAACAGCATGGTTGGGAAAGACAGATGGGGGGTTGAACATTTCTGGAAGTGGGGCAGGTGTCCAATTGATTTCTCCGGAAGGGATAACTATGTTCCAAGCCATTCGGTTCGGTTTTAAGGCTACTAACAACGAAGCTGAGTATGAAGCTGCATTAGCGGGTCTGCGTTTGGCCCAGATATGTGGGGCTACAAAGATTAAACTGGTCAGTGATTCACAATTGGTGATAAACCAAGCTTTGGGAGAGTCCGAAGCCAGAAAAGATAAGCTGATACAGTATTTGAAAGTATTGAAAGATTTAGCATCCGAGTTTGAAGAAGTCGAGTATGAGCATATTCGAAGGGAGTTAAATGTTGTCCCAAATTCTCTTGCCTCTGTTTCTCGGAGAGAAGGATACCCTTGGGTCTTGAATCAGGAGCGCCCTTCGATATTGGTTGATGAGGAGCATACAACAAACGTTTGTGAGGAAAATAATGTGATTATGGATGATTGTAGGTCGGCCATCATCGACGTTTTGGTCAATGATACTTTACCCGATGAAAAGTACGAGGCTAGGAAGATCAGGTTTAAGTCTCATGACTATATTTTGCTGGGAGGAGTGCTGTATAAGAAATCTCTGAGTCGACCGTTATTGAGGTGTTTGAACAAGCCTGAGTCGCAAATCATCTTATCTGAGTTACATGATGGTGAAGGTTCTGCCCACTGCGGGTATAAGACATTAATTCGAAGAGTATTTCTCGCTGGTTATTATTGGCCTAATATTGCTGCGGATGCAAAAGAGTTAGTAAAACGATGCGACACGTGTCAACGCTATGCTAATATGATCCATAAGCCCGGGGTATTATTAGAAAGTATTTCAGAAGCAGTACCGTTGACAGGTGGGCCATTGATCTCATTGGGCCTTTACCAATGGCATCCGGTGGCAGGCAAACCATCATTGTAGCGGTAGATTATTTTTCTAAGTGGGTAGAAGCTGAACCCCTAGCAGGGACGAAGGCTAAGGATATGATCAAGTTCGTTGTGTCAAACATTTTTTGTCGTTTTGGTGTGCCATTGCAAATCACAACGGACAACGGACCCCAATTTGATAACAAGGAGTTCAAAAGTTTTTGTGTCTCGAGAGGCATACAACAATGTTTTTCTGCACCATTTCACCCTCAAGCTAATGGGAAAGTGGAGGTGACTAATCACACAATTCTTGATGGTTTGAAGAACAACTTGGAAGAAAAGGCAGGAAAATGGCCCGACTATTTGCAGGAAGTACTATGGGCATACCGGACGACTCCGCGAACGGCCACTGTTGTATCTCCATTTGCCTTAGTTTATGGAATGGATGCCAGTGTCCCTCCAGAGATTGTTTTCCCATCGCATTGTGTAGCAACATATGCAGCAGACACGAATGACCAAAACAGAGCACTAGCTTTAGACTTGGTCGAAGAGAAAAGACAGCAAGCACAATTGACGTGCCTCCATTATCAAACTCTTATGAGGAGTCGGTATGCGTCTAAGGTTAATCACAGATCTTTTAAAGTGGGGGACAAAGTCCTCCGTAAAGTTTTCCTGCACACGAAAGACAAGAGCTTGGGAAAGTTGGGACCAAATTGGGAAGACCCTTATGAGGTTACCGAGAAGTTAAAACCAGGACCGTATCGGCTAAAAGACAAGGAGGGCGATATCTCCGTCTCCCGTGAAACATTGAACACTTAAAATTGTATCTTGATTGAAGAGTTAGCTAGCAAGTAGTGTTCGTATTCTTTTGTATTTTTCAGAACGAAATTTAGCGAGAGCACACTCTTTCCTACCCTGTTAGGCACATGAAGGTTTTAATGAGGTGTTAGATAAGCTGCTTAAAACAAAGAACTCTTTGCCTTAACTATTATTTGGGTCACGATAAGGCGTGCCTCGAATTATTGTCTCTTTGAACTATTATTCGGGTCGCATAAAGTTGTGCCTCGAATTGCTATCTCTTCGAACTATTATTCGGGTCGCAGAAAGCTGTGCCTCGAATTGCTATCTCTTCGAATTATTATTTGGGTCACAGTAACATGTGCCTCGAATTTTTGTCTCTTCAAATTATTATTTGGGTCACAGTAACATATGCCTCGAATTTTTGTCTCTTCAAATTATTATTTGGGTCACAGTAACATGTGCCTCAGATTATTGTCCCTTCAAATTTTCATTTGGGTCACATAAATGTGTGCCCCGAATTCTTTTTACCTTTGTTTTTATTTTGGACACATAAATGTATGCTTCGAATTTTATTTACCTTTGTTATTATTTAGGACACATAAATGTGTGCTTCGAATTTTATTTACCTTCACTATTATTTGGGTCCTATTAATGTGTCTCAAATTACTGTTTCTTCGAATTATCAGATGGGTCACACTAATGTGTTCCTCGAATTTTATTTTCCTTAGCCATTATTCAGGTCACAGAAATTATCTTTTGGATCACGTTAACTTAGGATTAGCTGTTATTAGTTTGAGATTTTGATCTCACAATAATTTATTTTTGGTTCGAAGGGTTTGTCTCTTCGAATTATCAGGGAGGAACACAGTATTTGGTGCCTTGGATTGAACTTATACATAAACATACCAATCGATGACATAAAATTCAGCGCATTACAGCATACTTTTGTCACCTTACAAAAAGAAGCCCTATAGGGCCATAAACAAAACGTCGAAATCTTCCACATCTTCCCCTAACCTGAATTTTTTGAAGAGACACTCCCCTCTGCTTCTGAGTCTTCACTATCGCTCACTACTATATGGGGAGGGAAAAGTTCCGAAGGGACAAGTTTCCAAAAACTCCCCAAGTTGTATTCGGGATGCTCAGCATGAATTTGGGTAAGTAAACCAACTCGAGTAGTGGCATCCCGGGCCTTCAGCTTACTTGTGCACGTAGCTGCATAAGCATCCACAACCTTATCCTTCTCCTCCTCGACCTGCCTGGGGAAGTTCTCAACCCGTTTTAGTAACTGATCGCGATCCTCTTTTACCTTTTTGAAGCTGTCAGTACATTCTGCGAACCCATCGCAGGCCAGACGATGCCCTCTCTTTTACTCAGCTATCAATAGCTCTTGAGTGTCAGTCTTTTTCTTGTACAACTCCCTCTCTTCTTGACAGCACCTCTCCAGCATTATCACATAATTTTCGGAGGCAGATAAGCACTCGTACAAAGCATCTGCTTGACTCTCTATCACAGCGTGTTGCTTCTTGCGCTTCTCAAGATGATGCATCTTTTTCCCTCTATTAACTGAGGTATGCAGCAGTCGTCGAAGATTCAGTGAGAATTCGTTGTCTAAAGGAACTTCGAAGGAGCTCGTTGGAGATCTTAGTGCTGCAGAGTCAAAATCGGAAAACCCACCACCAAAAGTATCTGGATTAATGTGCTGAGGAGGGTTGCTCCGAGGGATGGGGAGAGGTGCTAACTTTGGACTATTTTCGAAGGGGACCGGGTGTGAAGATTCGGTAAGAGCTGAGTGTGGTCTTTGATGAGAACTTTCCTTGGGTGAGTTACCACCTCTGTCCTCGGGTTCACTTGAGATTTCTTGAATCTCTTCGGCTGGAGCGGCATCCTGATTGTCATCAGGCGTCTCACCATCCTTGGATAATTCTTGGATGGGCTCGAGGACAGCTTTGCCTTTCCTATCCTTTGCCTTGGCCTCCTTTTTCGATGGAAGGATGCGAGCAGGGGGAGGGGGATTGGAGTTCGACGACACAATATTTTCTGGGGGAGGAAGCCCTTGGGTATTGACTGTTCCTTCAGGGTTTAGTTGTTGCTCTTTCATTAAAGCCTCTTCTTCTGGAGGATCCCCGAGATGACTCTTCGAACGAGAGCGTTTGGGAAGATATATCACTATATCTTTTTGGCTCACGCGCTCCATCACTTCTCGCTCCGAGGGAGGAGCCATCAATCATCTCATGCTAATTCGGTCGAGGGGATTGAGCCTCCACAACCGACTCCTGGCGAGATTGTTATCTGTGAAGCAGAGACGAAATCGGTTGTCCCAGTGTTCTTTTGCCCACAAGCAAAATTTGGTGAACACATTCGTGGCACCCTCGACATATTCAGAATAAGTTTCGATATCCCAGTCATCGCTGCAACAAGTAGCCAACATAAAGTCCAGTCACAAACCGAAATTCGATGGAGACTAAATAATTTCGAAGACTAGGAACTTTCATTTATTGGTCCACATCAGAGATAGCTTGTGAGGATTCGAAGGGGTGGCCTATGACCCGGTCTCCCAACAACCGGAGAAAAACATGAACTGTTGCCTCCATTTCTTGTCAGCCTCTAAGAGATCTCTCAGGACTTTTTGTCCTCGGTTGAAAGTCAGTGAGTAAAAGGGAAAGAAAGGATTCCTGGCCAGACCAGCAAGGCCGATGAGTTGCTCTAACGAAAATTCGTGACCTGAGAGCCGTAAGGCCATAATGCAGGTCATCAGAGTAAACCACATGTTGGGGCCAACCTGTGAAGGACAAAGGTCTCTCTTCGCCAAATATTCGATGAAGAAGGGGTCTAAGGGATACCTTAACCCCCAGTTCATGATCTCCGTATACACCACCAACTTGTTGTCTCTCACTGACAAAGGTGTCTCACCTTCCGAGGGAAATTTGATAGTAATATAGGAGGGGATGCACCATCGAGTCCTCAGCATTTCCTCTTTATCTTGTGAAAATTACTTGTATCTGATATTATAGAGAGCTACCATATGTTTATTTTCGATGCCCCGAATATTGCGACCGACAATGCTATCCAATTCTAAGGGAAGCACGATATCCCCTTTCGATTTTGGGGCAATCCGACGAGCTTGCTCTTCGGATATTGTTCAAGAAGAGGAGGTCGCGTTGTTCGAAGGACCTAAAGAAGGGATCACAGGTACTTTTGGTTAGAGGGACGCTGCTGCAGGCGCTTTTCCTTTGGCATTTAGACTCTCGTTCCGCCTGTTTTGCATATCCTCTTCGGTGATGATCGTCCTCGAAGGCGAAACTTGAGTCTCATGAATGGTCATAGATGGAGTCGAGGGCAGACTTGACTCATCTAGTTCCCTTTTTTGTGGAGGACTGATGGATGTATGACGCAGGCTAGTGGATATCCGCGGAGGACTACTAGATGTTCAGTGATGTATGGTAGATGTCCGAAGAGGGCTGGCAGATGCCTGGGGGACACCTTCGATTGCTGTTGGGAAAGAAGGCTCCCGAATAACCAGGGGTGTCTCTTTGGCACGCTTTCGCTCCTGCGAACTTTTCTTATCCTTATGAGATCTTTTTCTCTTCCCAGAAGAGTGTTTGTGCTGTCTGTCTTTACCCATGTTTCCGAGGAGGTTAGACTCACTATGCAGGCTTTGTCGAGAGACTTCGAGGGGAATAATTGCAGTTGAATCTACTGGGGGAGGCCAGGCACCAAAGAACGTAGTAACAGATGGTGGGGGTTGGGGCCTCACGTCTTCTCCAGCAGCAACTCTCTCCTCGAACCTCTTGCTGATCAACAACCAATCAGGAATCCGACGGGGTTTGCTCGCCAGCTTTCTCTCTCTAGAAACGTTTGAACAAAAGTTGAATTAATGAGGAGAGAAGATTGATATATATAGATGAGGTTGGGCTTTCCAACCAGACCAGGCCCGGGTATATTTTCTGGTGTTTGCATAGGGGCATTATGGGACATATAGGTGCAAAATGTCCTGACACCAGCCACATGGGAAGATGCAGAGTTTTCCTAGTCAGAAGATGTCTTGGGAATAGGGAACGTTTCTAACAAAGATATGCTGACATACATTGGTACTTAATGACGTCACGTTAAAGAATAATCCTAGCACCCTATTTAGCCTTGGATTGAATAATTTCGGGGCATTGATACAGTCAAAGTCAATGGACTTATATGGCTAAAATGGTGCAAGGATTAGGGGGCCCCAGTTATCAGGATAAATTCGAAGGGAGGAGATCTTCGAGGGGCGGTTTATGACTTCAACAGTTCGAGAAAAATTGTTGAGGTTCGAAGAAAGAAAATGTTCGAGGAAAATGTTCTTTGCATTTCGAAGGTAATTATTCTATGACTTCGACAGTTCGAGGAAAATTGTTGAGATTCAAAGAAAGAAAATATTAGAGGAAAATGTTCTTTGCATTTCGAAGGTAATTATTCGAGGGTGTGTGAAATGAACAGTCAGAGGATTATTCAGTCCCAGTAAAAGAACTTTCACTAGGACTGGGGGGCTACTGATAAGGAAGAATAAAAGACAAGGAGAAAAGTGTGAAGAAGAAATATGACAGGAGAAAAGTGCAAAGGAGAAACATGATAGGAGGAAAGTGCAGAGAGGAAATTGTGTGAGGGTTAAATTGTAAAAGCTGTATAAGAAATAGCCAGAATAAGAAGAAAATAAAGTGTAGGGACTAAGGATGTAATTAATGGGAATTAAAGCGTGTGGGGTCCGTAATTGTACTATAAAAGGACCACACACGCTTCACAAATCCAGAGATAAATAATATAATATACTTTCTCTCTCTACTTAACCTAAGAGTTCTTACTTTCTCTCTCTAAAAACCTGCAACTAAACAAATTAGATATATTCATATTGACACTAAGAGATTTTCAAATCATAGAATCATCACTAAGAAATCCTCGTATCGCAAAAACACCCCTGGAATTTCTTAGAACTCTTCAGTGATGATCATGACAAACCGCGTTATATGTGACATCAGAGGTTTTTACCGTAATCAGTACAAAATTGGTCATCGCAAAAGCAACATCGAAAATTGTTGTCTTCCCTAGAACGTTTTTAGACGCGATGAGCAAGCTTCTGCATCAGTATAGTTGGGTACTTTGCCGCGGCCAGATCATAACAAATCTGGTCAGGACAAAGCCCTTCTAAAAGCGAATTGATGTTTTTTTAGGTGACATGATTTTCTCGGAAAAAAAATGAATGGATATGATTTTATCTGTAGATTTATAAAAATTGAAACTCTTTGTAAAATGTCTTAACAATTTTTACAAATAGAGAAATCTTTTAAAAAGTGAAACATAATTTGAATCAAGATCTTTTAAATTCTAAATAAATAGAACTCTTGCTTTGATGTTTGAAACACTGTAGCGATAAGACGCGTGTTAGTATTGTAAACCGCGTCATATTATGGACTTGTTCTCTAACATGAGCGACCACAAGCAAAACAAGGTGTAAGTTTATATAAAAAAAATTATTGTTAGTGTTGTGTTTTTAGTAAGCTATATCCTATTGTATTGTGATTTTGTATTTATTTATGTAGGCGAGATCCGTTACGATGCTATTAGATGTACTCTACCCATCACCATCGAAATCTGACTCAATAGAATAAGATTTGAAATCAGGTGATGGACACATGTTTGGGTCCGATCTTCGATTCTTTTTTTGCATTGGTCTACTAATATAAATTGAAATGTACCTAGATATTCGTTCATGGTTTCTCCTCCTCCGAAAAAAATCGTCCATATTACGACTAAAATTGTCGTTTAATCACTTAAATCCATAAGTTACAAGATGACTATATGAGTTTAGGTAGATTTTTTTGTTAGGTTCGTGCCGTTTAGTTGTAGTGGGAGTGAGTATGTTTAATTTTGTGTAGTCCGTTTAATTTAATATTTTTATAAATTAAAAATATTTTAAACAATTTGAGTCATTAAAAAAAGTTTTAAGTAAAAATCTTGATCTAACAATATTAGATTATGATATATCCAGTTTTTTCAATATTTTTTCATAACATTTTTTTCCTCAAAAAGTTGCTATAAAAAAGGTTTCAATTTTTCCATGCTTTACAGAATGACTGTTTTGTAAAATAGTTATTGTGTTTTTCACCCACAAACCTATTATAAATTTCACGAAATGTGTTTTTATTATACAATTATGAAATTTGATGAAAATAATAATTTTTTATTATAAAATAATTAAATAATATATTTTATTAGTTCACAATATCGAAACAAATTTCTTATTATAGAACAAAGAACCGAGTTCTTAATAACCATTCCTTTCTTTTATTTGGTTTTCTAACTCTTTAATCACTTACCTTGTAATCCGTATCTGCTTACAGCTTCGAAAATTGTTAACTATATTTTTCGGTTCTCGTTAAATATTTAATTTTGATGGTACATTAGAATATTCAGTGACCCACCCCCAAACGATAGCAAGCTAACAACCTACTTAAGAACCTGCTTAAGAACTGGTGGTTTACCTGCAAAACTGGTCCATTAGGACTGCACCCTGGCAGAACCGCAACCCGCTAGGACCGCAATCTGCCAGGACTGCAACCCTTCAGGACCGCATAAGGAGCAACCCGCCGGGACCGCAACCTGACAAGACTGCGAAACCACGGTTTATTTGTAAAAAACCGGCGGTTTATTGATAAATATTATGCTGATTTTATTTATTTTATAACCAAAATGTTATATTTAAAAAATATTGAGATTAAAATATTTTAAGTGTTGGTTATTAATATTTTAAGTGTTGTAATTATTATATAGTCCAAAATTTTAAATATTACTTATGTTATTATCACATTTTCAATATTATTATTATGTTTTTAGATTTAATATTAGTAGGGTTGATTTTAATATTACAAACCAAAACTATATCTTATCATGTTAAAATATTACAAAATTTATGGTTATAATTTTAATATTACATTTTGAATTTTATTACTATGATTTGTTTTTAAATATTACAAGTGTTATTTATTATTTTTAAGTTATATGGTTGTAATTATAATATTACATTTTGAATTTTAATATTGTGATTTGGTTTTATCTAATTACAAGTGTTATTTGTTATTTTTAAGTTATATTGTTATAATTTTAATATTACATTTTGAATTTTATTATTGTGATTTGGTTTTAAATATTACAAGTGTTATTTATTATTTTTAAGTTATATTGTTATAATTTTAATATTACATTTTGAATTTTATTATTGTGATTTGGTTTTAAATATTACAAGTGTTATTTATTATTTTTAAGTTATATTGTTATAATTTTAATATTACATTTTGAATTTTATTATTGTGATTTGGTTTTAAATATTACAAGTGTTATTTATTATTTTAAAGTTATATTGTTGTAATTTTAATATTACATTTTGAATTTTATTATTGTGATTTGGTTTTAAATATAACAAGTGTTATTTATTATTTTTAAGTTATATTATTGTAATTTTAATATTACATTTTGAATTTTATTATTGTGATTTGGTTTTAAATATAACAAGTGTTATTTATTATTTTTTAAACCAAAATCATATTTTATCATGCTAAAATATTACAAGTTATATTAAAATATTTAATATTACAAATGCTAAAATATTACAAGTCATATTAAAATATTTAATATTACAAATGCTAAAATATTACAAGTTATATTAAAATATTTAATATTACAATTGCTAAAATACATTTTTTAGTCTCTTGTCGCTAACCATTTTTTTAAGTCGCAAAACTTTCTCAACAGTAGCTGCAATTTGTAATGGATCTCCCAAAACTTGTCCTCGAGTGTCACGATTAACCTTACTTAACGCAGCACCAATCAAATCGACCATCTTCGTCTTCGTACTAAGACTTTGTTTAGGAACAACGGACTTACTCTTAGTCTTGGTTATAGTTGGGTGTTTGACACTTCGTGTCACCTTGTCGACCATTTTAGAACTAAAATTTGGTTTGGCGGTCTTAACAGTCGTACGTGTAGTACTAACAAGTTTGAAGTTTCGCCTCTCCTTATCAGAAAATTTCAAACTAAAATTTTGTTTGAGAGTCTTACTCATATTCGTAGGTCCAGTGGCACATTTGATGCGTCGTGTGATCGGATCCCTCTCAGGTGGAGGAGACATCATAAAAGAAGAAAATTCCGAAAAATCAGTTTTCGGAGTTGCTTGTCCTAACTTGTTGTTGAAGCCACAAGACGGCATTGGAAATAGGAAATAAGCACAAATAATAACTAATACAAACTAATAACAATTTTTTTTCGAAAAGAAATCTAACTATTTCGAAAACAGAAGTACGATATGTAAAATACAAAAGTTAAGCTTAATAACAAAATCTAGAACAAGTTGAGAGATTTAGAGAGTTTATAGTAGATTTAGAGAGTGTGTGAGGTTGGAGTTGGGGTCTCCTCTATTTATAGGGGAGATCCATATTATTATTTTTTGAAAAAACCGAATTTTTTTTCGTCCGGACCATCCGGATGGTCCGGGCACACGGTCCGGGGCATCCGGACGGTTTCGCCCGGACGCCCGGACAGGCAAATCGGACCATCCGGACCTGCGTCCGGATGGTCCGGATGCCCCAGTTTCAAAAAGGTAACGGCTAGTTTCTACTAGCCGTTACCTTTTGAATCGTGCGGACCATCCACACGTCTGAGCGGATGGTCCGCACGGTAACGTCACGGATGACGTCACTTGCTGACGTCATCCGTGACTGATATTTTTTTTATAAAAAAATTAATTTTTTTTAAATGTAAGCACATGAATGACTATTGTATTATATAAAAAATAATATCACTCCAAATTAAGAGCCTAAAAATACCTAAAATAAAATAACATAGTATTTATATTCTTTTTATCAATAAAAATTGATCAAATAAAATATAGATTTAGTAGATAGTATATTAATAACTGATTGCAAAAATTATTACAAGTAAATTAATTTTGTAAAAAATAATTATTTTTATACAAATTAAATTCTCTAGATTAATGAAAGAAATTTTATATTATAAACCCTTCCTTTTTTTTCTAGTTTATTGAAATAAATTTTATATTATTAACAAGTTAATTTGGAACATAATAGATAGTTTATATTGTTGATGATGTTAATCTCCTAAATAAATATATTTAATTAATTATATTTAATTATGCCATCATAATATAATTTCTTTTTAGGAACCAAATTACATATAGTTAATTGAAACACATTTGGTATTTTTGAATTTATTTCACAACCAAATTACATGTGTTTATGCAATTGGAACATAATCCAAATTTATACAATTTTTAAAACTTTAAATTTATACTTCAAAAATTGAATACTTCAAATATTAAATTTATACTTCAAATGTTGTAACTTTGTAATCGAAATACAAGTAGATGTACTTATTTTATTTAATATCTACATAATATTAAATAAAATATCTTAAATACATAAATATAAATGGAAAAGAAAACGTATCAAAATCAAATTACAATTATTTTTTTAGAATGTAATTGATGATTATAAAATTTCGATTAAAATGATAACATATTTAAATTAAAATACATGAAATAGAATAATTAACTCAATTATTGAAATTAGATTCAATTAACACTTACAAATTAATTTTAAATAACATTATAATATATTCTCATAAACGGTTCTTAAATGGTTAAATGGTTTGGATGATGGTTTGAACTGGTAAACGGCTCTTAAATGGTTCGTTTGGTGGTTTGAACTGGCGGTTTAACTGTGAAACTGGCCCATTAGGACTGCAACCTGGCAGGACCGCCAGACCATCAGGACCGCATAAGAGCAACCCGCCAGGACCGCAACCTGGCAGGACCGCAACCCGCCAGGACCGCAACCCGCCAGGACCGCAACCTGGCAGGACTGCAACCCGTGGTTCTGATTTAAACGGTGCGGGTTGGTGCTGGTTCAACCCGTTTGACACCTCTAGTTTTTATACTTCAAAATAGTTTATGGTTTGACTAACCGGTGTCATGGCACCGGTTAGGAAAGTATTTTTTTTAATAAAAAAAGGAAAATATATTAATGAACAACTCAGAGAAACTGTTTTAGGGTTCAAACCTCTAATTCTAAGTAAGGAAAAGAAAATGGGTTAAAGTTTCCGTCATTACAACCAAAATCAGCAAGTCTCCATCTTTACAATTCAAAATCAACAATTATCCATTGAGCTTTCATTTCCAAGCTTGATCATTTTTACAAATCAAAATCATTTAGTCTCCAATGAGCTTCAGTCTTCAAGTTTGGATCACCAACTCTAGCTATAGCTCTCCCACCTTTCCTAACCTGCATTTACAAAATAATAACAGTAGTACTCAGAATTTTATGAAGGATTAAATGGCATGAATGTATCCAAGACCAATGTTTTCAAGAAATGTAATCGCAATGAGTTCAGAAGGAGCATTAGATTTATTGATATTGAGCTTTAACTAACACTTTATGGTCCATTTCGCAAGCCAATCAGCTTCCTGATTTTGGACTCTAAAGATATGTTCTAGACTCATGTTTTTACTGATAAACTTACGACAGGTACTTACATTTTTGTCTTCAAATTCATTGTTACTTGTTCTTGCTATATGGTTTATTAACACAAAAGAATCAGATTCAATATCGATGTGAGTCCAATTGTTTTTGTAGCAAATAATTAATCCTTCAAGCAACACTTTTGTTTCAGCAAGAAGGGGAGTAGACTTTCCCAACAATTTTCCAGTGGCTTGAACTATGTCACTAGTGCTGTTCCTGATCAGAATACCAGCTCCAGCCTCACCATTAGCAACGCACGATCCATCAGCATTCATTTTGAGACGTGATTGTAAATGAGGAAGCCATCGCAGGTAAATAAGCTTTTTATGATTTTCAATAGAAGAACATCCTAGTGTAATACTTGCGTTAAATGAACAAGACCAGTGCTTATGATTAAGTTTAGACTAAACATTCATCCCTTTGATAATGCTTATAATTAGGTCAAGAGCTTTGCTAACTGTGAATTGAATCCTTTTATGCATTATAGCATTTCTTCCTTTCCAAATTACCCAGCAAATAGCTTGAGGAACTAAGTGAGTAATATGAAATTTTTTTCTTGAAAACCAAAACCAGCATCTAAGAAAATGAGTTAAAACCATATAAAAATTAATTTTGATTTTGAAAATAACAGCAAACCAATTCCATATTTGCCAGGATAATGAGCAGCTAACAAATAGGTGGTTTTTATCTTCACAATTTTCACAAAACATGCATTTAGAGGGAAGACTAATGTGTTTCTTCATCATAATAGAATCTATGGCAATAAAGTTATGCATAAGTCTCCAAGTTATAAAAGAGAACTTCCTGGGGATGTTAGAGTGCCAAATCTTCATGAACAAGTTAGAGAAAGTGTGTTTGATTCGTAAATTTTCTCAAGTTTGCTTCAAGTTAAAGTTGTTCTCTTTTGATAACTTCCAGCATATGATGTCATCCTTGTTTGTAACTTTGAGCTTGCTTAGTTTGTTAAATCTATCCTTCGATAAGATATTCTGCATTTCATTTAAACACCAAGTATTATTTTCCCAAAAAGATTTAACTTTTACATCAAGATACCAACTGATGTTGTTTTTAGTCGCAATTGTAGGAAGATTATGCCAAGAGTCTTTCCAAAAATCAATTTCTCCGGTGCCAAAGACCCAGGTGATGTTCTTATCTGCTTGATCTCTAATGCTACATAACATGTTCCAAACTAATAAACCTTTTCTGTTATTTACATACAAAGGATGAACATCATTACAGTATATATATCATTCATTACGTTAGACCACAAACAACTGCTTTTCCTAAACTTAAACCACAGTTTTTGAGAGAAGGAAATGTGAATATCTTCAAGTTTTTTTATATTCAGTCCATCTTCTCCAAAATTCTTACAAATGAAGGACCAAGTAGATCAATGTATAGTCTTAATATTGTACTTAGTTCTCCAAAGAAATCTGTTCAAGATAGTTTCAATTTTTTTTGATAATATTGATAGGAATTTCACAACATTGCATCCAATGATATGTAATGAGAAGAAGAACATTAGTTAAAAGAGATAACCTACCACCATAGGATATCAACTTACTATCCCACTCCAAAATTCTGTCGTTTATCTTGTTTAGAATAGGGTTGAAAACCTTCCCTTTATTATTGTTAGAGACAATAACCCCATATGAGAAATAGGCATACAATCCACTTCAAACCCAGTTTGTAACTTAAGGTTTTGAATCTTGAAGAGTGAGACTTAGAAGAGATGATCAGCTTGGTTTTGCATTTGTTTATGGCCTGGCAAAAAATTCTTTGGTAAGTGTCCAAAAAGCTGCTCAGATTGTTAATAGAAGAAGCAAGACTGTTAGTGAAAACTAAGATATCGTCACCAAAAATAATATAAAAAAATTAAAAACTTAGTTCATTAAGCATAATGCATTTTAGGGTTACCACTAAAAAGATTGTACAATCCTCTAGTGAGAAAAAAACAAATATGGATGGTCAGCAAAAATATACAAATGTGTCACGGGTTAGCAAAGTATTTAATGCCTACTTTATGTTTAATCATCAACAAATTTTGTATGGACGAAAATAAACTTTGGTTCAATATTAATTCATGTTTTAGTCATTATTAATTAGGGTAATATTTTATTAATTTTTATTAATACTATCTATCAAATTTTAAATACATTAACATTATAATAAATGCATAAATTTTTACATATATTTGTAATAAAAAAGAAATATCATATTATTATTTTATTTAAATAATTTTAAATTATTAAATTAATTTAGGTTGTTATTTTTTAGGTAATTGGATAATGATAATATTTAAAATTTATGATTATAAAAAAATACTATTAATTTTATATGCTAAAAATTAAAGTGTATGGATGGAAATATATTTTTGTTCAATATTAGTTTACATATTGTTTTTAATCCATCATTAATATACTATCTATTAAAATAACAATAAAATATATATCATACTACTATTTTATTAATTTAGGTTGTTATCCTTTTTTATGGAATCGTTATGATATATTTGGATAATAATAAGATTCAAAATCTATTTTCATAAAAAAAAAAAAACTATTAACTTTTTATTTTTAAAATTATTACCATTCACGTTAAATAATCTGTTTTTTTAATTAAAAAAAATGATTTGTTGTAAAACTGAATTTTAAAACTGATTTTTAATATTCATTTTTTCTATATAATACTGATATTTTAAAATTCAATTTTTAGAATGAACTTGATTTCCAAATGCTGATTTTAAAATTATATAAAAACTTTTTTTAGTATTATAATATTACCATGTTTAAAATTTAATAAATAACATCAATTATTAATTAATACAATATTACAATATTACAATATTTAATAAAAAATATAAATTATTATTGAAAGGGAGGTTATTTCTGTCCATATAAAAAATATAAACTAATTACCATAAATACACTTGTAAATGTTTTGCTAACCGGTGACCGGTTTACCAAACCCACAGTTTATATACGCTGAATCTATCTTCCTTTATCCTACCAAACTCTTTCAGCGTACATCAATTAATTTCATAGAAAATGATGCTTATCTTGAGCAAAACAGACTTCGATATTTACTATGGAGGGTTTTACTATTGGCTGAACTATATAATAGATTTGACTTACAACGAATAAATGAATCGATCACATTTATTTGTTAAGTATATTCGTAATTTTGAAGAATTTTATATCTTTAAATTATCCTTTGTAGTGGGGAGACTATTATTAATGGAGGTAGTAGTTTTTATCTGTTCGGCCCGTTGGTTAGAGCAGCGAAACAAAAGTACTAAATGCTTATTTAAAAAGGGTTTATGTTTATTTAGAAAGAAGTGGTACAAAGTACATAAAGTATAAAAAATATATTTATAGATAAAATATATAGTTTATCGAGTTTTAGTTTTATATCTCTAACACTTTCTATTTAAAAATTTAAAAAGGTCTATGTTTATTTAGAAAAAAATAGTATAAATTATATAAAATATAAAAAAAAAATTATAGATAAAATATATAGATTTTTGGATTTTAGTTTTATATCCCTAACACTCTCGTATTTAAAATGCAATAACAATAAATATTGAGAGTTTGTTATAAAATACAAAACCGAGCTATTGGCATAGACTTCGTGAAAAATATCAGCAACTTGCAAAATTAATAGACCATCGAGTGAAGATGATGCCCAGTGGAGTGACAATCTCTTTCAATGTGATTCGTTTTCTCATGAAAAACATAATTCTTTGTTATATGCATGACGTTTTTGTTATCATAATTCAAGGAAGTGAGATTAATAATGTTAACCCCTATAGCTGCAAGAAACCATCATAACCAAGCAATCTTACACGTTATCTTGAAGATAACACGGTACTCATCTTTAGTAGACGAACGAGAGACATCATCTTATTTTTTGCTTTTCCATGAGATTAATGAATCTCCAAATAAAATACATAAACTAGTAATAGATTTTCGGTCATGAGGATCACTATCCCAATCAACATCCCTATAGGAACACAATTCAAGTGAAGAGGTCAAATGAACAAAATGCTCTGAAACTGAGTGCCACGAAGATACTTTAATATTTGAAGAATAACTCTCTGATGGACGAATGCGGGAGCGGTAACAAACTGACTAACCACATGAACAACTTAAGTTATATATGGTCGAGTAACTGTAAGATAAACCAAACTCCCTACGAGAGTTCGATATAGAGTTGGGGGTGACAAAGGAACACCATGAGGTGAAGAATACCGAGCATTTGTTTCAAGACCAATATCTACTGTCCTGTTATCAGAAAGTCGCGCTCACTCCAATAAATAATATATATCTTTGATCAAAAGATAATATAACCCTTTGGAGATTGAGCCACCTTAATACTTAAAAAATAATGTAATAGTCCTAAGTCATTCATCGCAAAGCTCTGAGCCAAATCATGTTTTAGTGCCTCAATCCTATCAATCTCATCAAATGTAATGATCATATCATCTACATATAGGGATAAAATAATTCGTCATGTAATCTTAGAACTGATAAACAAGGTTGAATCATCATTACTAGCAAGAAAACCAAGTGAAGTAATAACCGTAGAGAATTTCTCAAACCAAACACGAGGAGCTTGTTGAAGACCATATAACGATTTCCTAAGTCAAAAAAATTAATCTCGTTGGTGAGCAACACTTAGGGTCTGAGTCATGTAAACCTCCGCTTGAAGATCACCATTCAAGTATGTATTTTTTATATCTAGTTGGAAAATCTTCCACTGGCGAACAAATACAACCGCACTAAGCGTACGAAGTGACGTTATTTTTGCCATTGGGGAAAATGCTTTATCATAATCCATCCCATACTTCTGTGAATAACGTTTTGCTACCAAACGAGCCTTATATCTTTCAATAGACCCATCAAACTTTGTTTTAAGTTTAAAAACCCAACAAAATCCGATTATATGCTTACCAGATGTAAAAATATCTCATGTATGAGTCTGATAAAGAGCAGTTAGCTTTTCGACTATAGCATTTTTCCAACAAGGATCACAAATAGCCTCTTTAAATAACTAAGGTTTATATAAATCATGTATGTTTTCTATGAAATAAGTACAAAAAGTTGAGTAAGAAGAATACGCAAAATCTGGTTGTTTGGTAGACTTACTTGTACGAGTAAATCTTCTAGGAGGTGGAGCTGGTGGTTCACAAGAGGAAGGAGTTGACTCAAGAATTGATAGAGCAGAAGTAGTATCAACTATCATAGATGTCTCATGAGATGGAACATCAATGTCAGTGGGTATGTCGTTACTATATCCATAAAACAAGAAAACACATATTATAGTTTTAGCACCTATTTTGTTACGTTCTACATGATGACGAAGGACAAAACATGTAGATCCAAACATTCGTAAGGAAGAATAATGAGGATTGTTCATATAGCTTCTAAAAGGGAGAAACTTTTGAATTAGATACAGTAGGAATTTGATTAATCACATATACAAAATTAAAAATTACTTATCCCCAAAAAACAGTACGAACCTCAATAGATAAAAGAAAAGAACGAGCGATCTCAACAAAATGAAGATGTTTTCTTTCTGCAACACCACTATGCTAACGAGTATCTATGTAAGAAGACTGATGTATGGTACCATCAAATGCAAGTAATTGAGTAAAATCATTAGATGTATATTCAACACTTAAGTCCCACCTGAAGTATTTTATTACATCATAATGTTAAGTCTTAATAAGTGCCCAAAATTCTCTATAAACTCCAAAGAAATATGACCTTCGTTTCATAAGATAAACCCAAGTTTATTGAGTATTATCATCAATGAAATATACATAATAGAACGAATCACCCTTTGTGGAGATATACGATGGACCCTATACATCAGAATGAATAATATAAAATGGTGCAATAGAAGAAGAAACACTTGGATTAAACGGTAGAGTCAAAATTTGGCCAGTTTACAACCACTACATTGACCTAAAATAATTATGAGACTAAATATTTTAGATGTGACGCAGAGACATGCCCTAAGCAGGAATGCCAAAGATAAAAATCAGATGATAACTGACTCAGATGAAAAGATGACAAATCGACACTGAAGCTACAACATTCACGACGTTTACTTTATCCAAGGCATTGAATTCTCCCAATATACGGAATATCTCAATTACTTTCTAACCGAGTTGATCATGTATGGAATAGATAAAATCAAAACAAAATACCCAATGAGCATATGTACATATATGACTAACCGAAACAAGATTCAATGAAAGTTTTGGAATATAATAAACATCTGAAAATGATAGATGAAGAGTATAAATGAAACCAACACCCTCTATTAACATTACTGTATCACTAGCACACAATACTAATATTGGTGTAATGAGAGACACTAAATCAATGGATAATATATAATAAAACATATGACGAGACGCACCAGAACCTTAAATCCACTAAGATGAAGGAATATCAAAGTGGAAGACGAAAACAGAACTGTGTGAGACATTGACGTAGACTTCGCCGCATGATTGGAAGTAATAAACTATCTAAGAGATTCTAAAATTTGGTGGTCTATTGTAAATGGTAGATTGATTTATCAATCTCTTCTAATAATGCAGAAGCAGCAGTAAACTATATAGGATGAAGTGGAGGAAACAATTGTTGAATAGGACGTGTAAGTTGGTGAAACAATTTTTACTAAAAAAAACGTTGTTGAGGGGTTGCGAAGGTGTTTGCTGCTGAAGAGATTACTACTGTTTCACTCTCAATATTGGGCATTTTGATTTCCAATGATTCTTACTTTTATAAAAAAAATACACTCATCAAATGCAGCCTTTCCTCGTCTTGGTTTTAATCTATACTATTTTCGAACATGAGGTCGTTGGTTTGGGATAACAAACACAATCAACAAAATTGGTCACTTTAAACCTCTTGACAACTTGAGTTTTTAGTCGTGTTTTCTCTACAATAAGATCATGAACATTTAAATGCACCGTGGGAGAGGGAATCGATGAAGACTTGTTCAATGCAATCCTTAAAACTCAGAGCGTAAGGCCATAAAAAACCGTACTAATCTTTTCTCTTCTCTTCTAACCACCCTAATGATGATCTTTGCGTTATTTGTCTGGTATGTGTCAAGGGGCGTATTATAATTATCATTACTGATTGTATATAAAAATTGAAGCTTTGTAGCTGGAACATATCCCCACACGTGTTTGCCACAAACAAAGTTTTTCATGTCATAGCTCCTGTAAGAATAGTTTTTCCCATTTATTTAGGTACTTATGGAGTGCATATAGTCATCCTTCCTTATCATACTAGGAAAAAAATAGATCCAAAACAAAAGAACTCCAAACAACTCTTAACCTAAAAGAGAAGACCAAATTTCTAAGCAAAAGTGATCTGAAATAACATCACACAAATCAACTTGAAGCACAATAGTAATAGATCCAAAACAAACAACTCTAAATAGATTTTAACCCCAAAGCAAAGTCTAAATTTCTAAGAAAAAGTGATACGAAACAACATTAAAAAAAATCAAATTGAAGCACAAACGCTAAACAACTCTTTACCCCAAAGCAAAGTCCAAATTAGTAAGCAAACTTAAGATCTGAAATAACATCAAACAAATCAAATTCAAGCACAATACCTGACGAATAAATCAATTATATTACTCCAATGATCAAACATGATGTGATAGCATGTAAAGAAACAAAAAGAGAGATAAAGAAGAAGCCGAAAAGAAGAGACTATGATTTTTTGTTTACTTAGAAAGAGTATAAATTACATAAAGTGTAAAGCTCTTATTTATAGTTAAAACACATGGGCTAATGGGCATGGTTCTTATATCTCTAACAATTATGGCACATTCAAGTGAACAAAAAAAATCTTACCAGGTGGAGATACAGTAGGAAACAAGCTCCTACACATTCTTGTAAAATTTACATCCGTATGAGATTCGCATGCCTTCTTCAGCTACACTTTCATCTTGACTATCTATAGTTCTGAAAAACTCATTATTTTATGATGCAAATATGTCTTGTTTATTATAAGATCCATCATTTGAAGAAACAAATCAATCTAGATTTATCCAATAAAGGTATGGTTGGGTTATGTGACCTTAAAACCTTTGTTGTTTGGGGAGCCGAAAATGTGGATTGTTACTATCCGCCTACAGTACCTAATCACCAACAATATAAACTAGGACAAAACATTTAAGAGTCGTAGCTCATGACTTAATGGTCTCAAAAAGACAGAATGATGATGCTATCAATAATGATCAGATAACAATAACACTTGTTTCATGAATTTCATGGACCCAACTAACTCTTAATTCCATGATAAGGATGTGAAGAAATGTCTCTAAAATAAACATATAGACTCTATTTTGGCTGTCACAACCCTCATCGAAATCACAAATGTCTTACCATGTTTTCAACTATTTGTTAAGGTAAAGAGGTCAACAGTTCGAAATGTAAAGAAAAAACAAGAATAAAATAAAAATAAAGAAAAACTTTGGGTGTAAAGAGAAGATAAGACTTTGACTAAAAATATCAAGTGTAGGGGTAACATATCTACTTATAAAAAAAATAATTTATATCTCACCTCTTGATCTACTTAACTAAAAAATGGACCAGTTTGTCGTGCATAAAATGAAGGAGATGCGCTCATCTCCAACAATTATGATAAAAAAAGATGAAACGAAAGAGAAGTTTGTTGTCATAATAATGATGACTACTAACTCAAGCGAGTCAATTTGAGTTATCATTCATTGCCGCGACGTGTTAAAATTATACTTCCAAGCTTAATTATCACTTTTATTACCAAATCAAAAAAATTTCCTATGACTCTTTAAATATCAAAAGGTCCACCCATGCAAAGGTAGCCATATATAGTCACTGGCTCCTCAAGCTTCAAACAACTTGTCACTTATAAGATTGACATCACTAGTCAATAATTTTACTTCCATTTCAAAATAACTTAGTCCTTGTTCTATTGGATCAGTAATCTCGTAAGAACCATGCACTAAATTTACTAGTGGTTCGGGAATCTTCCTCACTTCTCTCTCATATTTTAAAAGGGTTAGGGCGTAATCACGACAGTTAAAGCAAAAATACTTTTAAAGCATAATTTTTAAGCTCCTCTAACTCTGAAACTGGTTGATAATGTGACTTATGAGATGCACATACCAAAAAATAAAAATACAAGAAAAATATAATTATGTTTGTATTTTTGTATTTTTATATTTTGTATGAAAAATAAAGTTTTTTTCTTCAAAAAAGGTGTTGCCCGGCAAAAAACAGTTCAAGAGAGATATTTATGTTCAACAAATATTTTTTTCATGAAGGTTATGTTTGAATTTTTTTCTTCAGCTCGACTTTCAACATTTAAATTTCATTTTGTAAAACCAGTTTGGACAAGATTCATTGAATAAATTCAAGCACGAAATTTGAAAGCTCATGTATGATCATAAGAAAAACACTCCAATCTATAATCTTCATTTGATCCTCTTGCAAGGACTATGAGATTTACCGACATAATTAATAATTGTAACAAAACATAGTCTAATAAAATTTTTGTTTTTTAGAACCGCCGTTTTAGGTCTAGAAGGCTCGCAGTAACTTCGTTTTTAGTTTAAATTTTTATAATGTTCATAGCCGCTGTCGGTGCAAAGTCTACCGCTAGAGTAAACAATGCCAATTATTTAAAATGCGTACGTCGATGGTCTGGATTGATTAAAATTGTATTTAATGTTCGAAATCTTTGTCGGTGAAAACTTCATCGCCGATGCAAACAACGCCGGTTATACAAGGCGCGTGCACTAACGATGTGACATTCGTATATCGATAGTGTCTTATTCAAACATTTATTACCTTTTCGTAATTTATGTACTATTTTCATACACATATTTATTTTATATTATATAAAGATGTAGTAGTTTTATGAATTTTATGGACCTCGATCTTATCCGATAGGTGTCCCAAACAGATTGGTTAAGGAGATTACGCTATTCACATTTTACATATGTTAAATTTTGATAGACCTGTAAAGTTTAGGATTTACACGCCTAAAATATCAATAAATATACGCTTAATTCTAGTTAGCACATAACATTGAAAACTGTCAGATATAGGTTATGAAAATTAGAATATACTTGAAGATGCGCGTCAGTGGTAACACCATAAACTACCCAAATTTACAAATGTTATTGTAATCTTCAAATACGTTTTTGAGTACTTCCTTACAAATTATACGTGTTGGTGGTAACACCATAAAACTTCCCACATTTACAAAAAATAGAGTAAACACCGGATATTAACGCTGACACTTTAATTGAGTATCGTCGTTGTGTAAATTCAACAATACTAGAGGTTTATTGTGCCTGAGGTGCGTAAATTATACGCTTCTAGTTACATATAGCGCTAGCGGTGCATTGTTTTTCCACCGATATTGTGTAATTCTACCGCAAGGGTTGGTTTGTTTACACTGATGGTGCTGGACTAGAAATTGTAAAAACAAATATACATAATACTTATATAACTGAAACCAACATGTGTTGATAATCGCCAACAAAACTTAAATAAACTAACATAAAAATAAAGCAATAAATGTATTTAATTAACTTAAATCACAAATTAAATCTGTCAAACATCATCCAAATCCATGACAACATGAAAAAGATTAGTTTACAGACAACAACAATGGACTACAACAACTATATTGTGAAAACAAGCTGCAGAATGAATAATATTAGGCGGACCCAGGGGTTGACGTTCATACAGACTTGGTTCTTTTAATGGACAAATTTTTTAAGGTTACCGTCAATAGACATTATAGGGTCTATGATGTGTAACGTCTCTATCGAGTTCTCTTTCTCTAAAATACGTGGACTGGTATGGAACCAACCGAACTTTGATACAAATGCTTCATACTAGGCCCTAAATATCATGTGGTTCGACACAAGGGAATGCGTGTACATGTCATCTAAAAAACTATGAGTTTTCCAATAATCCTAATGCGACCTCTTAACAGAGTAGCACCAGTGATCTCCCTTTTTCAAATTCGTACGGGGGTAAAAATTATCAAAAGGCATCTCATACATCCAACCAAACTGCTGCATCACTCAATCTGGCATATATGCTTTGGTAACGTGCATAAACCGGATAGGATTGCGATATAACCCACCGGCTACATCGGAAAACTATCCCTCATATCCTTATATGACAAAAAGATCACCTACGAACTAACACATATTGACTAAGAAACTATTCTGAATATTAATGAAAGTAAAAAATCCAAAAAAATCTTACGTCTTTCTCCCCAAGAACGGTAGTACGTATTTGGCTTAACGTTCCCCCGTCTGCTTTTTATGCGACCAACTAAGAAGCTTTGAGCGTATATCTAGGAATATAGCAAGACTTTGAAACTGGCCAAACTCTTTAGCAACGTCTTGGACGCTCCTCTCAACCGCTGGTATAGCCACGCCAACGTGCAACTACCCATGCTATACTACCTAGCTGATCCATGTGCTCCAACGAAGTAAAAAATCTAATTTTTTTTTGCTAGTATTCGTGAAAATTGTGCAGTTGAACATATACATTATGTATGCACAAACGAGTTGTGTGACTATCGTTTCGATACGGTCTAGATTAACGCCAAAATACCGGGGTGTTGAAAAAGTATTCCTCAGTCATTTCAGTGCAAAACCAACCTCATCTTCCTTTTCCAACTCATTTTGGATATCAATCTCCGTAACTTCCAACAACGAGACATAGGTCGTCCACTCACCACCAAAAATAGGACTCGACTGAGTTTAAACTAGTGAACCCTCCACCGGAAGGCTAATAATGAAGTAAACATCTTCTAAAGTAATGTTCATCTCTCCAAACGAGAATTGGAAAGTATTGGTCTTCTAATGTCAATATTTGAGGAAAGCCTTTCTCAAGTGAATGTTTGAGGTAAACTTGATCAAATGGCTTATAAGAGGCAAGAATGAAACCCTCGTACGATAGGCTCAACAATCACATGCTGCTTAGTAAGTTCTCATTGACCTAGAACTGCGCATTTGGTCTAATTGTTACTCATTTGCTGTGACTGAATATATGAAAAAAAACTGGTTATTATAATCTAACATCGAGTTTGGAGGGAATAATATTACCATAAACCAAAATATTAATATATAAATTTAGATAAATTAAAAATATTAAAAAAAATCATATCCTAATGTTTATTAACTATTTGATTAAAAATATATAAAATGAGGGGATAAATAATTAAATAATTATGATTAAATCAATACTGTATTTTACCATATAATTTTTATTTTAAAATATTATATTTATACAAATATAACATCTTAATTTAAAATGGGCATGCATAAACACGCCCTAAAAAACACAAAACTAATACAAGCAAAGAACCGCAAAGATATAAATTAAACTGTAATTACAACCTCAAAACAACTTCAAAAACATAAAAAAAAAAAAAAATCTACAACTAGTATTTTTATAATAGCAAAAGGGAAAAAAATAATCGACGTTTGTTCAACGCTCATCATGTATATTAGATTGGTGTATCCCTTTAAAAAGTTGCATAATCAAACTTTGGAAGGGAAGTACAGGTCCGAATGATTTTTTAAATCTCAAGGGCTGATCTTCTTTTCTTTTGACACAATAGTTATAATTGACATATAAGAATACTTATTCACTTCGAATGTAATTTATTTTTTGTTCGTATGATACAGGAGGTACGTCTAACGATGTCAACTAGCCGCGAGTCCGACGACGCTACCTTGACTTCGCGTTTGAACCGATATCCCATTTATTCACCTTCCATAAATTCGTTTTTCCCTGCCTATGAATCAGATTCTCAACGTGAACCCGGTAATACTATACATCCTAACTTGGTGAATGATGCACCCTTCTCCCAATATCCATCCATCGCAGTTGATCATGAACCAGCAGTCGAATTTCCATCCATCGTAGCAGATGAATCAGCGACCCAAAACATATCTGTAAGTAAAATCAAAGATGAATAAATGGGGTTATTAGCTATCTATTAAATGGTAACTAATTCATACGTTTGAACCTTAATATTAAAATATGGTATGATACTTGTGTTATATATATTATCCGAAATCGCATCAGATAATATATAACAAATCGCGGAAAAAATAATAAAACCCTTTTTGTTAGATTCATCTATAGAAGAAACAAAAATTAAGAATACTTACGGGTTTGCCTGCTGCTATCCATCTAGTATTCTCTAGCGTTCTTTTGCATTCTTTAGCGATTCCACGTTCTCTGGCGATTCCGTTTATGAAACTAAGAGACCTGTAGAATCAGGTTAGAGAAGAAGGAAAAGGTTTCCAGACACTAAGGAAGCGGCCGTATTTCTGATTAGGGTTTAGAGTGATGAAATACCTAAACATAGCCCCTTATTTATAGATTTTACAATGTGAAGCCCAACATTGTAAAGCCCATCCTTTGTTACTTCCTTGTGTCCGGGACCATAACCCAATAAATTGATAATTCAATTTATATCCCTGATTTATTAATTCAGGCTTAAGTGTTGAGATTTGGGCCCTCTTCATCACAGTGCCCAAATTCAACCCGGTTACCACACTTGAGCCCATAACGCCTTTTTACCCATAGGTCCAATTTAGTTAATTAAATAATTAACTCGACTACTTTTAATTTGGACTTCCTTAAGACAATAACCGAATATGTTTATTTAGCATATCGGTCCAAATTATTATTAGTCTATAAATATATTAAATAAATATATTCCAACAATCTCCCACTTGGACCGTCATATGCTACTCAAGAATACATATTCAACTTTAATGGGATCCCTATATTCATTGTCAATGGGCAAACGGTACAACCCCGTACATGATTGATAATAATAAAGGACTAAAGACCTCTTTCTCGTAATGTGAACAATAGGATGCAACAGTAATCACATTACCATAATCAATCAATTACTTGGGCCAATTATGGAGGGTGGTCTAAGAGTAATATGGCTTGTAATCGTACATATCTACTCTTAAATGGTTCCTACTTTTGGAGATCCAATACAGTACAGATATCAATAAATATTTCCAAGCATATATATTGCAATAAACTTTAATGTGCACAATACTGCAAAATACAACATCAGATCCTATTACAAACTCTCCCACTGAAACTAAAAATCCTCTAAATCAACTACACCCATACTGATGGTGTGTCCCTGGAAAACCTTAGGCAAAACCGCCTTTGTTAGAGGATCTGCTATCATGGAGTTTGTTCTGATGTGCTCTATACTTATCTGACCCATCTGTACTCTTTCTTTAACAGACAGAAACTTTATGTCTATGTGTTTGGATTTAGATGCGCTCCTGTGGATGTTAGAGTACTGCACTGCGGAATTGTTATCGCAATATAACCTCATAGGGATTTCTATCCCTTATACAATGCGTAATCCAGTAACAAAATTCCGCAGCCATAGTGCCTGGTTTGATGCCTTAAAGCATGCAACAAATTCTGCTTCCATGGTGGACGATGCAATAAGTGTTTGCTTTACACTTTTCCAGGATATTGCACCTCCAGCCAATAAGAATATGTTTCCTGACATACTTTTAATGTGTCTGCGCATCCACCAAAATCTGAGTCGGAATACCCGATGATCTCCAGTTTATCCGACTTCCTATATGTCAACATGTGCCCCTTTGTTCCTTGCAGATATCGGAGTACTCTTTTAACTGCTTTCCAGTAATCCATTCCTGGGTTACTAACATATCTCCCCAACATGTTTACAGCAAAGACAATGTCCAGCCTGGTACAAACTTGAGCATACATTAAACTCCCAACTGCAGAAGCATAAGGGACCGTTTTCATTTCCTCAATCTCAAGTTTTGTCTTAGGACATTGACTCGGACTAAGTCTGTCACCCTTTGCTATAGGGGTACTTAGGGGTTTGCAATCTGCCAATCCGTAACGTTGTAACACACTTTTAATGTATGCTTTTTGTGATAATCCAAGAATACCACGAGAACGATCTCGATGTATCTGGATTCCTAACACAAAACTGGCATCACCAAGATCCTTCATATCAAACTTGTCTGATAGAAATCTTTTTGTAGTGTGTAACAATTCCTTATTGTTCGAGGCAAGCAATATGTCATCCACATATAATATAAGAAATATGAAATTACTCCCACTGAAATTGTGATAAACACAATCCTTAACCAAGTTGATCTCAAAGTCATAACCGACTATCACCTCAAGGAATTTGTGATACCATTGACGAGAAGCTTGTTTAAGCCCATAAATGGATTTCTTAAGTCTGCAAACCAGATCTTTTGAGTTACTTTCTACAAAGTTTTCTGGTTGCATCATGTAGATCGTTTCCTCAATATTACCATTGAGAAAAGCGGTCTTAACATCCATCTAATGAAGCTCAAGGTCAAAATGTGCAACTAATGCCATGATTGTTCTAAAGGAATCCTTCGTCGATACTGGAGCGAAAGTTTCTTTAAAATCAATCCCTTCACGCTGAGTATAACCTTTCGCTACAAGACGTGCTTTATGTCTTTCCACATTACCCAGGGAATCGCGTTTGGTTTTGTAAACCCATTTACAACCAATTGCCTTTTTTCCTTCAGGTAATGGGACAAGATCCCATACCGCATTATCCTGCATTGATTTATACTCTTCTTTCATAGCGTCAATCCACTTTTGAGATTCAGAGCTTGCTATGGCCTGTTTGTAGGATGAGGGATCATCTACAGTTCCAACACATAACTCATCATGCTCCTGAAGATATACTATAAATTCTGGACCTATAGTACTCTTCCTTTCTCTAGTGGACCTTCTTAATGGCACTATTTCCTCCTGTTGCACTTCTTGAGGAGGTAGAGTTTGATCATTATGAACGATGTCATTTTGATTCCCTTGTGGAAGATTATCTTGAGGTTCCTCTTGTTCTACCTGAATCTCTGTATCCTGGTTAGAACCCTCAAGTGGAGCATCAGTGTTAATCTGAGGATTACCTTGTTCTAATGGGATCGAAATGATTGGCATTACCGCCCAATCTTCAGATATCTCAGTATCCCTATTAAAACCTTCATGAATCTTTATGGATTCTTCCTCAAAATCAACATATGTTCCCTTATTCTTCCCCCCAAACTCAACATCCTCTAGAAACTTGGCCGTTCCTGTCTCAAATATTGTACCAGTGAGAGAATCATAAAACTTAAACCCTCTAGAATGTTCGGAATAACCTATGAAGAAACAACTAACTGTTTTTGGGTCCAGTTTCTTTTCTTGAGGTTTGTAAGGCCTCGCCTCAGCTGGACAACCCCACACATGCAGATGCTTTAAATTAGGTTTACGCCCGTTCCAAAGCTCATATGGAGTCCTAACAGTAGCCTTTGTGGGTACTCGATTGAGTATATAAGCGGCATATTTGATGGCTTCCCCCCAGAGAGATAATGGTAGAGATGAGTGACTTATCATGCTTCTAACCATATCTTTTAGTGTTCGGTTCCGTCTCTCAGATACACCGTTCATGCGAGGTGAACCAGGCATAGTGTATTGATGGACTATTCTACACTTCTCTAGGTACTGTGCAAAGGAACCTGGACGTTGTTCACCCGATCCGTCATATGTACCATAGTATTCACCACCACGGTCAGATCTAACGGTCTTAATGTTTTTACCAAGTTGTTTCTCAACCTCGGTCTTAAAAGTTATGAACTTGTCCAGGGCCTTATACCTTTCTTGTTGACCGAACCTTGACCTGGTCCTTTGCCATATGCCTTCCGCTTAGGTCCTGCCTTATTTGGTGATGTAATCACATTAGCCTCAAGCGCTGTGCCTTTAAGTCTTTCCTCCTCCTGTGCAGCGTGGGAAATCAATTCATTGATATTCCACTTTTCTCGCATGCAGTTATAGGTGGACTGGAAATACTTAAACCGGTCTGGCAGCGAATGAAATGTGAATCCCACTATACATTCCTCAGGTAAGTCTAAACCGATTGCCTTTAACTTTTGGCAAATCATCAACATTCCCAGAATGTGCTCCCGGATTTTACCTTTGCCACTATACTTTTTTTTTTTTTTTTTTTGGCAAAGGCTTTCTCAATCTCCGTGAGAAAGACCGAGGCAGTGGTAACACCTTTAGGGACAGCCCCACGCAATGCTACTGCTATTCCCTGTAACAAGAGCGCCATGCATAACTTATTTGACATTTCTCACTTTTCATCAGCCTTAGTTTCATCCGGTGTACTTTCCGGACTAAGGGGAGATGGTTTGGGAGTTATCAGTGCATAGTCGTAATCATGTACAGATAAAAACAGCAACATTTCTTCCTTCCACAATTGGAAGTCCGAACAATCCAACGTCGGTGGACGATTCCCCAAAAAATTGTAACCCATGGATACTATAATAGGAACAAACAACACAAAGCACATCTAGCATTTTGACATATAACTGAAAACATGTGCATAAACATGACAAATACATGTAAAACATAAAATTCATTGATAATAGATACCGGAGGGCAAATCAAATTAACATGAAATTTTATGAGTTTGAGAAAAATACTATGATCATTATTTTAATTTTCTAATTGCCAATGAGACCTTCCGGAGGGCCGATGTCATTTACATATATTAAAATAACCATAATTTGATTTTCTTAAGTACCGATGAAACCTTCCGGAGGGCCGATTTCACCTACTTAAAATCAAAAAATTGTAAGGCAGAATTTAATTTATCATAACTACCGATGAAACCTTCCGGAGGGCCGATTTCATCTAATTAAAATTAAAATCAGCACCAAGACCATTTTCAATAATTTTCTCCCGTTCATGATTAATTTAAACCCAAACGTGAACCTTCCGGAGGGCCGATAATATTTGAATTTAAATTAATCCCCGAACTTTTCGAAGCCTAGGATCCTTAAGAAAATTAATTTTAACCTTCCGGAGGGCCGATTAAATTAATTTCTTAGTTTCACCTACCGGTCTACGAAACCTTAATCATGCATCGTCATTTAATCATTCACACACACACAATTTAATTCACAAATAAACATACAAAAAAAATTGCATGTCAAACACAACATACTTGTGAAAAAAATTACATATCCGGTTGTACTATAATAATGTTGGTTTTGAACCTAATAAATACTAAAGCTACATTCATTATCACCTCTGTTTAAAAAAAAATAGATTTAGGAGGTTTAAGAGGTGATCATCTAACTGGTTTTTTCCATGATATAACTTTATTATTAGGTATAATAGTTTTACGGTGATCTATGGTGATATGAGGTGATTCTGGTTGGTCGTGTAAATATAGTGCAGACTAAAATTTAAAATTTAAAATAGATAAATGTATAAAAATATTTCTAATGGTATTTTTGTAATTTGTTTAAAATTGTATTGTTAAGCTTTGAAGAGTACATCGCCCCTCGACTATCGCATTTGGTGACAGATAGTTTTTTGACTTGTAAATGTCCGTTGACCGTCTCTGGACCATCGCTTTTGGATAAAGTTAGTCCACCAGATCCTCTGATTCATGAGAAGCTGTCATCTGTTACCATAGTCCCCAGATTTATGTATCACCACTAGTTCATTGAGTTTAGTTATCCGTAATATTCTACATTTTGGGTTTGACCTAAACTCAAGGGACTAGTGGTGATACAAAAATTTGGGGACTATTGTGACAGGTTGCAGCCTCTCATGGATCAAAGGATTTGGTGGACTAACTTTATCCAAATGCGATAGTCCAGCGAGTGTCAACGGATATTTGAAAGTCAAGGGACTATCTACCACCAAATGCGATACTCGAGGGACGATTTACTATTTAATGCCTGTATTATTATCATCTATGTTATAGAGGCAGAACCCATTCGTTTAGTAGACATGATCCTGTAATAAGAACATAAAACTACACAGCTTTGGGTTTATATTCAAAATCTTAGTTATAAACCCAAAACAACAAAACAGGTGATAAGAACAAAAATTTTTAAACCAAACACACAAAACAGATTCAACGTAGGTTGGATTGTGAAGAAATCCAACATCCATAGGGAATAAACACATATTTTATGTATAAAAAGGTTATAAGAAGACTTTCTTGAACATTAAAACTCAATTACTAATCTTTTGTTATAATAAACTCTCAAAAATTACAAAAAGAACTATTGATCTTAGAGTATTTCCTATTATTTATCAAATATGAAAGTGTTCACCTTTCTCTCTCCATTAATTTTGAGTTTCAGAATTTTAACAATGACTTCATATTATTCTTCCACTGTTTATAGAAGACCAAGATTGTTTTTTTTACTATGCTCACATTAGCGTCTGACAGCTTCTTTTCCCAATTTCCCAAAAGGCACTGCAGATTTGTCGCTCGTACGATATGTAATGACATCCTTGTATTACCCTGCCACATGCACAAATATTCAAATCTAAAAAATTATTTGATCATTGGTTAAAATTTCATATTCATTCACACCCCTTACTGATATAGTATCTTTTAGAAACAAATAAGATTCTTCATAATTCTTCAACACCATTTGGCTCAACAATAATATTATTCATGCCTTTAATAGAGATAACCAACAAACATATTTGTAGCTAAGTTTTAGCTCAGCTCCTACCCTCATAGGGATTCAACAATTCATTCTCTTTAAGTTTTTGTTTGTCCATCATTATCCTCTCAATATTTTTGGCAATAAATCTGTTTGAGTTACGTGTAGCCTACACCTTAAAATTATCTTAGACTAATAGTAACTCCCAAGAAGTAACACATTATTAGACTAATAGACTTTCATAACAACAGATGATCATTGTATGACCTTAAGTCTGACATCTCCACCCTTATAAGCAAACCCTTCTTCATCTTACATTCCAAGGAAGATTTTGTTTAATTTCGGGCATATACCTCACATTTCTTACCACTATCTCAAGTTTGTAGGAAACTTGAGCTGAACAATTCCCATTCCTTGGATAACAAAGGGTTCATCATTCCCAAGGATCACCTTCCATCATCAAACAATCTTAGGTTTTTAAACCAATGTTTGTTGGAAGTCATGTGAATGAAGCTCTCGGATGAAACACCCATTTTCCATTGTATCTCAAGTATAAGCCATAAAGACATCAATGTACTAATAATCTTCTCAACTAAATTGCAGCATCTTCGGCTTTTACCTTTGAATAACTATTGTGGTTTATTCTTTCTCGATAGTTCCTACCAGATATGACCCTCCTTTTTACACATTTAACAGCTTACTTTAGAACCATTCACAAATTCTTTAGATTTGGACTGAGATTGTCCTCTAGTTTGATTGAATCTCTATTTCGAGGTATGTCGCTCACACTCAATCTGAGATCTTCAATGTCATCATTCAAATGTGTTTTTGCTTTGAAGATCCTTTAAGTTCAATGAACTATTAACTTCGACCATTGTAAGTGACTCGTTCTCGTGGAACATGATATCAATTAAGTTCTCTTACACATGCGACATAAAACTCAAGAGGACTATGGCTTGATCTTTATCTTCTATCTCAAAACCAACTACATTCACATCAAGAATGGTTATATTTAAATCATCCAAGTGTCTTCAAATCTTCTTGTTACCATCCATTAATACCATGAACAGTTTTTTTCTTGAGATACAATCTATTGGCTAGAGACTCCTTCATGTAATAGTTCATAGTTGATTCTATAACCCCAATGTTATAGGCTCTTGAGATACCTTTTTCAACACTCCAACCATCAAACTCATGACTAGAGCATTATGAGCTTTGGATAAAACTTCGACATCAACCTATCTATAATTTTATCATCAAACACAACAATAATCATTTCTATACTTATAAAAGATCGAACCGTAATTCTCTAGAAGTTAAAATCCCTATTTTCGTTTATTTTTCTAGTTTGAACTTCATAAAACTCATTTTGGTGGCTTTTCTTGGTTTAGAGTTGAGGTCATTCTCTCAAACGTTAACATCCGAAATGATCTTCATCCTTCTTACTTTGTAACAACCATACAACAATTTTGTTATAGATATACACGCTTACCACACCACTTGTTAGGGAAACTCCTTAGTTACCTCCTTTTAAATAATCACAATATCAATTTTTATCAACAACTGAAACCTAGGATAACGTTAGTATAAACTCAACCAAAATTCAGCTGAAATCCCTTTGTTTAGTCGATTTCGTCATAGAACAAGAACATGGAGCTACAAAACTTCCACTTATACTCAAAACCTTAGTTATGAACCGAACACAACAAACCAAGTGATAAACACAAGAATGTTAAAATCAAACACACATAACATATTGAACATTTATCTTGGATTGTGAAGAAATCCTTCATCTACGGACAACATACACAAATTTTATATTTAAAGAGATTACAAGAGTACTATCTTAAACACTAACACCCATACACTCATCTTTTATTACAAAACACTCCAAACTTACAAAAAAATTATGGATCTGAGAGTATTCTTAAGTGTTTATCCTCTACCTCAACTCTATCTCTAGAACATAAAAGCTTTTAATTTTCTCTCACGAAAAAGAAATTCCGAATTTTAGAATTTTGGCAATAACGTTATATCACTCTCTCACTGTTTATAAATGACAAAAGATGTCCGTGTTGCTCTTTATTCTTACAATAGTGCATGGTATATTCTTTCCCCAATTGGCTAAGCAAACACACACAAATGACACACCACAAAGTTGTTGTCATTACGACATATAGAGGCACCCTTGTACTATCATGGTGCATGCAGAAACACATCAAGATCAACGGTTCGTTGATCCATGCTTGAGATTACATATCTATTTAAACTCCTTAGTGACTCAGTTTCTTCTATAAACAAATACCTAATTTTAGAAGTCTTCGACAAATATGTTCTCGGATGCTCGACTCAACAATAATATTATTATTATCTTCGAAAAAAACTCACCCTTAAATTCCATCAAATGTCTTTGCATCTAGTTTCTGATGGTCCGCCGTCGTAAAGATTAAACTGATGTTGCTCTTTAAATCTTCCGCTATCCATCTTCTCCCTCCTTAAATCTTTGGCAGTATATTTGTCTTATTTACTTTAGCATACATCTTAATCTAGCCGACATAAAATATGACATTGTTGGTTCTGAATCCTAATACTAATACTGATATGGTTTTTACTTTTGGTAGACTTTTGAACAGTCTTGCATTACTTAGAAATATATTCGTGACTTATATACCTATAGGTTTTCCTATGTTTAGATTTAGGATTTTGATCTTATTCTAACCAATGATTTTCATAGTTGTGCAGTAGTATAATTTTCTAATCTAACAATGCATGTGAATTTGTTTCCTAGATGATGTCTCCAAAGAAAAAAATGAAAGAGAGAGTAGATAGTAACGAAACAAGCGGAATGGGCATGTCACCTCCAAGTACTCCAGACAGAGAAATACCGTATATAATTATGATTGATGGTGCGTCCCGAGCTTGTCCCTTATCTACTTGCGTTATTGATTTATATTTTTATATGATCTTGAACCCTTCCAGCGGATAAAAGGGACGTCTATCTAAAGATATATGTGCCCTTATACCAAGCTGCTATGAACGGTGACTGGCAAAAAGCCGAGAACATAATCGACAAATATCCGGGCGTGGTTCGCATTGCTATTACAAATAGATGGGACACGGTTCTTCACATTGCAGCTGCTGCAAAACGCACGGAATTTGTAGTGAAGCTCGTTAGGCACATTAAAAAAAGTGATTTGGCCCTGAGAAACAAAGATGGCAATACAGCCATTTGCTTTGCTGCTGCCTCAGGTATCGTGGAGATTGCTAAGGTGATGGTGGATAAGAATAAAGACCTACCCTTGATTCGAGGAAATAAAGGTATGACGCCGCTTTACATGGCAGCTTTGTTCGGACACAGGAAAATGGTGTTGTATCTCAAACAGCAGACTGTTCTTGGAAGCCTGACCCGTGAGGAATCCGTGATGCTCTTTCTTGCTACCATATCAGCTAATATGTATGGTATGATATGTCTCTCTATTATTGAGTTGCTCTGATAGATACAATTATAATTGACGCTTTTCTTCTACGTACAGATATCGCATTGGAGATGTTGGAAAAGGATACGCTGTTAGCCGTATCCCGAGATCAAGCTGGAGAAACAGCATTGCACCTCATGGCTCGAAAGCCATCTGCATTTGCAAGTAAAAGTCACCTGGGACTCTTAAAAAGTTTTATCAATTCAAGTAAGTCAGTGTGCATGAAACAATTGCTCTGTGTGACAAAATTTTGGAACTGACATGGGTTGTATTGTTAGACTTTAAACAGGTGTTTGACGAAGCGCCGGTGCAAACATTAGCCCATCAACTTACCGAAAATTTATGGAAATTGCTATTAAAGTTTCCCGACAGCGAGCTTTCGGATTTCATAAGAGAGCCTACAAGACTGTTGTTTGATGCGGCAGCGATAGGTAACATTGAGTTTCTAATCATTCTTATTCGTTCATATCCTGATCTAATATGGAAAGTTGACCATAAGAATCAAAGTTTGTTTCACATCGCTGCATTGAATCGTCATGAGAGTGTTTTCAATGTAATATATGAGCTTGGTGCAATCAAAGACCTAATTGCATCGTACAAAGACGGTCATAGAAACAGTATGCTTCATTTAGTAGCAAGTGAACCACCTCAGGATAGGCTTCAAATTGTATCAGGTGCAGCTCTTCAAATGCAAAGGGAGCTGTTATGGTTCGAGGTAAAGAAAACAAAACTCTTTATGTGTTTATCCGTATGTGGATTGTACATCTTCCTAATCCTCTTATAACGTTAAAGGCAGTGAAAAAGATTGTTCCACCTTCGTATATCAAAATGAGGAATTCAGATGGCAAGCTACCGCAGGACATATTTACAGAGCAGCACGCAAATTTACGAAAAGAAGGTGAGACGTGGATGAAGGACACTGCAACCTCGTGTATGCTTGTGGCGACACTCATAGCCACAGTGGTTTTCGCCGCTGCATTTACTGTGCCTGGCGGAAACAACAACGAAAAAGGCACTCCTACCCTTCAAAGAGAGAAGTTGTTCACTGTTTTCTTGTTGTCGGATGCTGTAGCAATGTTCAGTGCCTCCACCTCGATAGTGACATTCTTGTCCATTCTCACTTCTCACTTTGCAGAAAGTGACTTTCTCGTGTCATTGCCCTCGAGGCTCATGATAGGACTCTCAACACTCTTTGTATCGATAATAACAATGGTGGTGGCTTTTAGTGCAGCTCTTTTGTTGACCTACAATCATGAGTTTTATTGGAATCCAATGCTTATAGTTTCTCTCGCTGCTGTCACCGCTCTATCTTTTGCGTGGTTGCATCGTCGTCTCTGGTTCCATACCATGCGCTCAACATACTGGTCTAGATTCCTTTTTCATGCACGTAGTCCCAGGCTCTACAAACAGTAAACCTTAACCTATATATCAGGGCCCTTTTAAGTGCTTGTTGACTCTTTGTAATGTTTTGAATATTGGGTTCATACTCCATGAACTATACCTATCACGTGAGATTCAACTATAGCGAAAACAGGAAATGAAAAGAGAGTTATTTTAATTGAACTTTTGCTGTATATGTTTTGTTTTCATGTTTACATCGACAGTATATATACTATAATTGGTGAAAGGTCATAGCTGTCACCTGCTAGCCTAGAGAATGATTAATTTTGTTTTTCCTTGTATCCAAGAAATTTCGCATCCCTTTACTTCTCGTTGGGTTGTCTTATAACTTTGAATCAGACCTTGACATATGTATTCAGCCATGCTGACCCGAGCCAAAGAGATGGTATCATTATCATTATGGTGACGTTTAGAGTTAGGTAAGATTTCAGTTGAAACCATAAATTGATTTGTTCCCAAGTCTCTACCATAGCTTCTTGATTCAAACTTCGTGTTATTATTTGCGTCAATATCCCTCTCAAATGAAGGGGGATCACTGGAGACCGAGTTTATCTCAAAGAAAAACAAAATGAGACGAGGAGAGTGGTTTCGTTAGTGACTCAGCAGTTTGGTCATGAGATGGAACGAATCACATCTTGAGCGAGCCTTGCAATATCTGGTCGCAGACAAAATGAAGACCAATCTCAATGTGTTTGGTGAGGGTGTGGAAAAGTTGATTGGAGGCCATTTTAGCTCAGTTAGCTGAGATTTCACCATATCAGTTTAGCAGCAATATGGGTTAGCACTCGATATTCTGACTTAGTGTTGGAACGAGCCACCACTTGCTGTTAGAGTCCTAAAAAATACAAAGTAGCCTCCAACAGAACATCTATCGTCAGGAGAAGTTGCCTAGTTGGCGTCGCAGAATCCAGAATCCAGGCTTGGTTTCGAGTACGAGATAGGTAGCGTAAAACAATTTTTGCATATTGCAATGTAGAGTTGTAGGTGTATGTTGGAACTAGCTGAGCTTCTTTACAGTGAAAGCTATGCCTGGCCTAGTGTGTAACATGTATTGCAAAGATCCTAATACACTCCTACATTGTGTAGGACTATGGATTGGCTCATCCTCAGGGATTGACATAGGCCGGCCAACGTTCATCGGAGTTGACAAGGTTTGGATATGGATAACCCTTCACGTAAAAACAAGTTTCCGATATCTTTGTTTTGCGTTAGATAAAACCCAGTAGAATCTTTGTATACTTCTATACCCAAGAATTAAGTGATATGGCCCGTGTGTTTCAAGGAAAAACTGACGTTTAGACTTTGAATAATATTGTGTTAGATAAAACCCAGTAGAATCTTTGTATACTTCTATACCCAAGAATAAGTGAATATGGTCCGTGCGTTTCAAGGTAAAAATGAAGTTTAGACTTTAAATAATATTATGTAGATGAGTTGTGTTATTTCTACAGACTATAATAGCATTTACGTAAACTATGGAAAAAGTTTCAGTTGTAGAAGAACGTAGAACAGTCGGTCCTGGAGTTTATGAACTTCCATTGATTTAGAGTCCGTCTCAGCTTGTCATACCAAGCCTTTGGGGCATGGTTTAAGCCATACAAAGCCTGTGCAATTTAAAAATGGCAGAGGTTTTGGTAAGGCCAATGAAGACCTTTGGTTGGGTCGTGTACACAGTCAACTAGATCCTCATTTAGAAAAGTGTTGTTAATGTACAATTAACGAACATCTCATCTTTGAGTAGTTGCAATTGCTAGGAGCATTCTGATTGTAGAGACCTTAATAACAGGGTTGTATGTCTCACTGAAATCGATTCCAGAGGTTTGATGAAACCCTTCTGCTACCAACCTAGCTTTGTGCCATGGTAGAGAATCATCTAGATTATATCTGAGCTTAAATATTCTTTTACATCCTACTACATTCATTTTAGGAGTCCATGGAACTAGATACCAAGTGGGGCTGAGTTGAAGAGCAGTAAACTCTTCTTGCATACCCTTTGTCCATTCAGGATTGTAAAAAGCTTCCATAGAGTTTGTGAGGAGTGTAGGTAAGGTATGGTTGATGGTAGTTAGGTACGAATAGATGAGAATGAGTTCAAAAATTCTACTCTTTGACCTTGTTTGCATTAAGTACTGTGAATCAGTGTTAAGTCTGTTTGATGTGATGTTGTTTGCTTTTTGGCTGTGTACGAATATGTGTTGAATGATTGTGTGTTGTTTGGTGATTTTGTATGTGATTTCTAGGTGCGTCTTGGTGAAAAAGTGGTTATATGTTATGTGTTTGGTTGGTTTGTAAAGTTGTGTATTGTTTGGTCAAGTTAAGTGTTTCTAGTGTATGTATATGTGCGTTGGCTGACTGTGTTTACTGATTGAAGTAGGATGGGATTGTATTACTTCCTCCGTCCCAAAATATTTGTCGTTTTAAGGTTATGCATAAATATTAAGGAATGTAATAATTGCTTCACTTTTTCATAAAAAGTAGGAAAGAGAAGTGATTTAATTGGTGGTTGATTATAAATAATATTTAAATTTACATCGATAAACGAGAACGACATATATTTAATTGGTGGTTGAGACATAACTCTATTCGTCGAATAGTCAAGCCATAGTGCCATCCCTTAGGTGAAAATGAAAAAACATATTTAGATAAACTAGGTCTCCAATGTAGGTCATTTGTTAATTAATTCAAATCGGCTAGACTTCACATTTGCCACCCTCGAAATAAAATTATACTTTGGCTAATTTCATATTGCATCCAAACGCTTCACACAACTTTTCGTGTTCTGCTTTGAATATTTATAGAATAAGTCTTTGGATAGCTTTTTCGTAACAGTTAGAAACGTTTGGAATCCTTTGGTAGCAATGTGAAAACTCATTAGGCCTTGCACTAGGTCTGATAAGTAATTGTTTAACATTCCATCTTTCTATCCAATAGTCATCACCACCTCTCCAATTTCTCTCACCATTTTCTCTTGTATCACCCTTTTATAAATACTCCTTCACTCATTATTTTTATTTCGTGAATACCTTTTAGTGAGAGAAAATTCCTTTGAAATTCCACTTTCTTAGCTACCTTCATCTCAAAATCCTATTTTTTGGCTACCTTCATCTGAAAACCCAATTTCCTGGCTATCTTCGCCGAAAGACTCATCTTTTCCAGCTAACCTTTAAAATTTATGAGCTAATCTTAAAGATCCTTCTTCATTTTAGTTTATGAGAAAATCCCGAGGTATAAAAAACCTATTTTGGGATTTACATTTACTTGTGTATGAGTGAGAGGGCTGCTGAATACCGCAGAACAAGTGTAATAGACAACTCTTCTCAATTTTCAACTCAAAGCACTGTTTACGGTAATTTCAAAAAGTTCATATAGATTTCAGAGTTTATCCAACCCATAAGCAAATCATTTACCGAAATCTCTTCGGAAATCATCTCCACCACCACAACGTCAACACCTCTTACCAACAAATTCCTCACAATCACCGCCTCAAAATTCTTCTCCTACACTTTATGGCTCCACATTTGTTTATTTTCAGAACAACTACAAAGTAACAAAGAGCACACCCGCTCATAGAAGATAAAAAAAAATTTCATCACCTATCAATTCTGATCCACCTTGAGTTTTACGCAACGATACTCCTCAAATTCAGTTAATAACTCATCTCTCCCAAAATCATCATGTAAAAAAGAAAGCATTTATAGCCATGAAAGACCTCAAAGCTAATAACACTCCACAAATTCCTCCCCAAAATACCACAAATAACCTTATACCACCATTTCCTCTCCCAAGGGAGAATGTTGAGACCAACTTGGAGTCACAACAAACTCCCTTGAATACTCAAGAAGAAAATTTGGCCTCAAACCCGAATCCTCTTCAACTAATAGACGGAAGTTATGAGGAAGAAGTTGAATAAGAGGAAATGACACAAATGTCGAGGCTATAAAAAGTGGTGATGCATCTGAAACCGAAGATGGCGCTTCAAAAAAAGATGCACCAATAAAAAAAATGATGAAAAAGAAAGTTCGAGTTGAACTTTTTGAGGATGTTGCTGCCATTGTTAGTGTGAATTCAGAACCGCTCCTCCCCGGATATATCATGACGCTGAAAAATGTGCTACATGATTATTATGGTGAACCTCAAGACAAATGCCTAAGGAAATAATGGGGATTACTAAATAATGTGGATCTTCGACTGACATTAAAATGAGAAAATCCACTTGTTTGTAAGGAAAATTGGTGGTCTATCCTAAGATCATCAACTTAAGACTACGGTTCCCACTGGATCCGATGATACTAGAGTACTTCGAAATGCCAGATCTTTGTCCTACACAAGAAACACTAAATTTATGGTTCCATATATTCTTAGTGATAATGGCTTCTAGACTGAGCCAAACCCATCTCTCCATTAAATATTTTATCGCCATGACTGGTCTTTTGAAGGGTCCTGTACTGTCCTTTTATTATCTGACGCTTGGAGATAATTTCAAAGTGATTGACAATCTTCTCAAGGCTGACAAGTTCTGGAAACAAAAACTCATATTTATATATGGTGCATGGGAGAATGGATAGGAAATATCCGAAGAGACCCCCTCAAAATCAACCTTGTTTGGAGAAGTACAAGTATTATTACATTTCCCCTCCTTTTGGTTACTAATATTAAAAACATTTATATATATTGATAGGATTGGATATGTTTGGAAGGACACTCTTTTGAAAACCGGAGGGGAAGTTCACGTATATCTTAGACCACGCAACTAAAAACGATCCGACTAGATAATACGTGACTCAGCTGTGTGATAACATTGAACCGGATCTAGGTTGGACTTTTTCTAGAAAACATTAAATACAAGCACACACCGCTTTTATCTCACTACTCGCTACCCAAAAGATAAGATTCAACTCACAAACTTCCCAAAATACCCTTTAATCACAATAGATCCTCACCAAATTGGCGAACACAGTGTGAGATAAAGGTTCTTGAATTACATATTCAAAACCAGTAAAAAAACGATTTGGAAAAATCTAAATGTACAAAATTCTCCACTTCCGGAGGTGGAAGGGGTGAAAGAAAATAATGAGCACACTACTGTGTCTCATGTCAATTATAATGTCAATGAAAAGCACTCCATGCAAGAGGAGCGTGATTAACTAAGGACTGAAATTGAGGTTTTAAGAGCCCATAAACAAACATAAAAATGAATTAAAGCAAAATCTGGTGCGGCAGCGCTCCCCCTTATTGATAATCCTGGTGAAAATGAGTAGTCCCTAAAAACTCATCTCAGCTCCAAAAAAATACATCGATCCAAATGAATGGAGAGTTATATGTCGGAATCTTCTAGCAGTTCATTTAACGGTTTGGAGATTGAAGAGTCAGTCTCATCTAGTAGTGATGAAGGTCGATTAGAGAAGAAAATAAGGTTGACCAAGAAGCATTCAAGAAAAAGGGATAGGCATGGTAGGTACAAAAAGTATTAAGGAAAAATAAATGGTTCAGTTGATCAACATATTGACCGTTTCCTGATTGATCCATTTGCTTTCAAATTCAAACTCGGTATTTTTACTACTCCAAATGAGGATACTGTAGTCCTAGCCAAAATTGGAGGCAATCACCTTTGTCCTTAAAAATACTTTTCGGACATCTTCCTAAAATATTTGATAGTTCCAAGATGGAAAGTATGATGGAAGCAAAGATCCGGACAATGATCTTGAGCAATTTAAAAACTTAATGATGAACTTTGATGATGATGACAAGCTGCTATGTAGGGATTTCTCTCAAACCTTTAAGGCAAGTGCCCTCAAATGGTACAATAATCTCTTGTATAGATCGATAAATATTTTTGATAGTTTTTAGGTTGCTTTCTATAGGAAATTCGTTGGAAGTAAGGAGCTTAAGGGTAATGGTGATATAGTTATCCCTTATGCCTAAGAACCGAATGAGTCATTAAAAGAATATGTTAGCAGATTTGTAAATACGAATAATGGACTGGCTGACTTCTTTGAACAAGTTGCAATTTCCTCCCTGAGGCAGGGGTTGAGTCCGAGTAACTTGGCTGATTTTGTGACACATAAGAAAGCTATGGCATTTAGAGGGTTGTTAAATCAAGTCGGGAAACAAATGAATATTGAAGAGACTAAGAAATCCAGAATACCTCACCAGATCAGATCTACAACTACAACATCAGCACCTCAAACAACTACCCAGTCCGGTTACAGATCAAAGGAAACTGGGCAGGGATCTCACCAACCCATGCAGAATCAATTCAACCAGAACCAGAACTTGCAAGTCAGAAGTAAAAGAGGACCTTGGGTTCAAGCTGAATGGTTTGTTGAATTAGGACAAAGTGTGGCTACGATATATGATAAAAGTAAAAATAGTGTACATTTTAAAAGGCCAATTCCATTACAATCTTCTAATGATACTTGGAGTACCCATTTCTATAAAGATCATGACGATGTTGGGAATGATACCCATAATTTCATTTCATTGAAAGAAGAAGTGCAGAATCTCATTAAAAGAGATAAATGGGAGGCTTATGTTAAAAAAACAAGGGGGCAACAGGCCATATAACACACCATCCAGTACTAATACTCCTCAAACGACTCCTTAGGTAGCTCTTGGAACGTCTAGACAAGAAGATACCATGATGATTATTGAAAGCTTTGATGTGGATTCTAAGTACTTTGATCCAGATCCAAGTTGGAACCAGGTAGGGGTGATAGTGGACAAGACTCCAACTATTTCCAATCTGGTTAAATATTTTGAGTCCTTAACTATATTTGGAGGAGATACTGTGACTGCATCTTCAAGTTGTTCGAGAAAAGAAAATGTCTACAACTTGACTACTCAATTAGAAAGAAGAATGTCCATACATTTATACTAAACCCCATCTTCTTACATAATTTTTTATGAGGATGACCTAAGAGATATAGCCGGACCTCATGAAGATGCTGTGCTGATAGGGGCATCAATAGGAGGAAATAATGTACGTTGAATCCTGACTGATAAGGGTAATTCGACAAACATATTATTTTTGGACACCTATAAACAGATGAAAAATCCCTCAGTTATTTAACGTTTGAACAGAACTATTATGGGATTCATTAGGATTTCGACAAATGTAATTAGAGAATTTGATGAAGAGGTATTTTTGGGAAAAGGGCCTTTCAAGAAAATAATGAAGGTATTGTTTGTTGTGGTTGACTGTCCTACATCTTATAATGCTATATTTGGGAGATCTTGGCTCTCCAAGATGCATGTTGTAGCCTCTATTGTCCATCAGTGCTTAAAATATGTTGTGGGGGCACAAGTGGGTGTTGTCTGAAGTAGTTAGAAGCTAGCTAAAGAATGTTATATAATAGCTCTTGCCTCAAAGTCTTTGGAGGTTGTCAAAGTTAATAAAGAATAGCAGCTATTGGAACCTTCCACCGATGAGAATGAAATTGATGGTTCAAGCGAAGCTCCTAGTGTTATATTACCTATTGAAGAAGTTGAAGTCCATTCCCTGGCTAAGGGCAAGAATGTTAAAATTGGCACTAAGTTACCACCAAGTTTGAAACAAAGACAATTGTCTTTCTTATCGGACAATTTACATGTATTTACATAGTGCAATGATGATGTAACCGGAGTACATGCTGAGGTAATTTCTCATAAGTTGCCAGTACGAACTAATGATAGACCAGTTGAACAAAGAAGAAGGTCATTTTCCACAGAAAAAACATATGCAATTGTGCAAGAAGTTGATCGGTTGACCAAAATAGGCCAAATCAAAGAATCTCAGTACCTATTATGGACTGCCAACCCTATTTTGGTCAAGAAAAAGAATGGCAAGTGGCGCATGTGTATTGACTTTACCGATCTTAATAAGGCATGTCCCAAAGATCCTTATCATGTTCCTCGGATAGATCAGTTAGTGGACTCTACCTTTGGAAACAAGCTATTGTCCTTCATGGATGCATTTTTAGGGTACAATCAAATACAAGTAGATCTGAATGATCAAGACGACACAAATTTTATTACAAATAGAGGACTTCATTGTTACAAAGTGATGGCATTTGAATAGAAAAATGTTGGGCCACTTATCAAAGGTTAATAAATAAAGCATTTGCTAGTCAAATTGACAGGAATTAGGAGGTTTATATAGATAACATGATTTTAAAGATCCACGAGGAACATGCACACATATCCGATCTTCAAGAAACATTTTCTAACTTAAAGGTCATCAATTTAAAATTAAACCTTGAGAAATGTATTTTTGGGGTCCGATCTAGAAAGTTCTTGGGTTATGTCATTAGAGAAAAAGGGATTCAGCCTGATCCGGATCAACTAAATGCGCTGTTAGCTATGGATCCTCCTCGGAGCACTAAAGAGGTTCAAAGACAAACCGGACGTTTGGCTGCGTTAAACAGGTTTATTTGAAGATCATCTGACAAGTGTGCTCAATTTTTTTTCAAGTATTGAAATATTGCAAAAACTTTAATTAGTCTTTATTATGTGAACACGCTTTCCTTGGAATCAAAAAACATTTATCTGGCTTAAGACATTGTTCAAACCTATTCAGGGGGAGATAGTCTATATATACTTAGATGTATCGCAATATGCAGTAAGTGTTGTACTAGTAAGAGAGGCGGATAATTAGCCCCGCCCGGTTATTATGTTAGCAAAAGTCTATTGAACGTTGAAAAGAGATATTTGAAGTTAGAAAAGTTAGCCTTTGCATTGGTAATATCAGAAAGAAAAATGAGACCGTACTTGTTTCCCGAACATCTTTTCCTTTGAAGAATGTTGTTTAGAAGGCTGATATATTAAGTAGGATGACCAAGTGGTCAGTTGAGCTGGGTGATTATGATATTGATTTGGCGCCCCGAACTGTAGTCAAGGCTCAAGCAGTGTCTGAATTCTTTGTAGAATTTCATACTGATAGACCCCCAGGGCAAAGCCAAGTAAACCAGTCTAAGAAAGAATGATTAGTCCAAACTGATGGCGGGTCTAGTATCATGGGATGTGGGACCGGAATTTGTTGCACTTCTCCTTATGGTGATACTATGTATCAAGCTATGTGTTTTGGTTTCAGAGCCCGCAACAATGAATAAGAGTATGAAGCAGTTATAGTCGGTCTAATACTAGCCCTTATATGCGGGGAAAAGAGAGTCCGATTGATAAGTGACTTCCAACTATTTATTCATCATGCTTAGGGGGAGTTTGAAGCAACGAAAGAACAATTGATAAAATATATGCTGATACTAAGATAAGTTGCTGCAAACTTTAAAGGTATCCAATACGAACATGTCCCTAGATCAAAGAATATTATGCTTAACTATCTAGCGACCATAGCCCATTCTGAATCCTACCCATGGATTCTGATGCTAGAGTGTCCCTCAATAGATTCAAGCCAAGATAATAGTAAAAATGATGAAGAAAGTATGAGCATATTTGTCATTCAATGCAAAGACTGGATGTATGATATTTTTCAGTTTATTTCTGATGAAATTTTATGTCCGGATAAGACAGTGGCTAAGAAAATTAAGTATAGGGCTCGTGGTTTCCTGATATTAAGAGAAGTTCTTTATAAGAAATATTTTAGCAGACCCCTCTTGCGTTGCTTAGGATTTGGAGAATCTTAAAATATTCTATCTGAACTACACGATAGAGAAGGCTCTTCACATTGTGGCTATAAGGCCTTAAGCAGAAGAGTCTTGTTAGCAGGGTACTACTGGCCAACGATAATGGTAGATGCCAAAGATATGGTCAAGAGGTGTGATCCTTGCGAGAGATATGGAAATGAAATCCATGTGCTAGCAGTTCCTATGGAGTCCATATCTGAACCCATACCTTTTGATAGATGGGTTTGGATTTGGTTGGAGGATATCGAACAATAATAGTGGCAATTGACTATTTCTCTAAGTGGACAAAAGCAACACCCTTAGTTTAAACCACTTCTAAGGAGGTTATAAAGATATAGAGATATTTTGGAGATTTGGAGATTTGGAATTATAAAGATATGGATATATATTGGAACCACTTCTAAGGTGGTTATAAGCATATGCTGCAGATTTGAAGTTCCTCGGAAAATAACTACAGACAATGGATGGAGATATTTCGCACCTACACAGGAATTCAACATTGTGTTTCTTCTCCTTTTAACCCTCAGGATAATGGTCAAGTTGAGGTTGCTAACCAAACTATCTTTTCAGGATTAAAGAAGAATTTGGAGGGCACTGCAGGAAAATGGACAAGTTATTTGTAAGAGGTATTATGCGCTTACAGAACTACACTTCGGACTGCTACACAAGAATCCCTTTTGCTCAAGTTTATGGGATGGATGCAATCACGCCCATAGAAGCTATTTTACCATCTTTCAGGATCCAGAACTATTTCGAACGGGAAAATAATATGGCAGTTAGGAATCAATTAGATTTGATTGAAGAGAAAAGGGTCAAGGAATATTTAAGAACAACACATTATTACGGGTTAATGAGAAGCAAATTTGCATCCAAGGTTAAAACAATAGATTTTAAGTTGGGAGACAAAGTATTAAGAAATGTATTTTTAGATACAAAAGAAAAACAGTTTGGAAAACTGGCTCCGAACTGGGAGGGTCCGTATGTGGTATGTGAATAATTGAAGCCAGGGATATATAGACTTCAAGACAGAGAGGGCAGAGTTTTGAAGCACCCTTGGAACATTGAACATCTGAGGTTATATTTAGAATAAAAATTTCTTATAAATATTTAATTTCACATAACCTAGTCTAAATATTAGGAGGGCATACTCTTTCCTACCCTGGTGGTACGGGGAGGTTTTAATGAGGTGTCCCGTTTTTGTTTTTAAAATCGATGTTATGTTATGCCTTCTTTAAAATTCTTGTGACTAGTATGAGGATATCTGATAAATTGAATACTTATTAAACACATTGGCTCTCAAATGAAGTATCTTTCAGCTGACCGGATTTACTAAACACTTAATCAGACTTATTAAACATTCGTGATCAGAGTCATGCAACACTTATTAGACAAGTCAAAAGTATTGAAAACTACTTAAGTATTAGTTATAAGAAGACAAATGAGTTCGTACAAAAGAAAGATTTGATATTTTAACGTGATCGGAACAAGTCCGACCTACAATCCAGAAAATGCCTTGGCCATCCAAGGACTTTTGTTCATAAAATAAGGATTAAAAACATAGTAAAATGCCTTGGCCATCCAAGGAATTTAGTTCTAAACACATAATAACATTATAACCTTATGGCTTGTTCCCTTCGGTTTTTTCATCACTTTCACCTTTCTTGGGACTCTTGAAGTGAGCGCTTGAACTTTCACCAGTTCCTTCATCGGAATCATCTCCACTTGAGTAGCAATGCTTATCACCATACACCATGGTATAGAAATGAATCTCCTTGTATGGTATTTATTTCTATAAATGACCAAGGGTCCTCTTTGGAAAAGTATCATTGGATAACAAAACTATGTCCGATTTCACCCCATCAACTCTTTTTTCCAGATAATCCACCACCCCGGTAGCATACTTCTCTATGGCTACAGCTATCTCTTGAGCCTTGATATTTTTTATAGATTTATTTTCTTCCTTTTTCCCGAAGAGAGCATTTTCCAATTTTCCTTTCTCTTCGGTTAAAGCGGAAATTATATTGGTGTTGGTGGTTTGTTGCTCCTTCCAAGCTTTGATTTCATTGGAAGAATTGGTTTCAAAGGTGGAGTATTTGGTTTGGATCTTCTCTTGAGCACTCTAGGACTGACAAAGTTCGGTTTCCAAACTCTCTTTCTCTTTGTTTAAAGCCTCAATCCTGTTCAAAGAAGTGGTGAGATCGACAGTTAAATTATGATTTTAGGTGGTAAGAGTACCAATGTTTGTAGCTTGTTCCTTGACATGTCTCTCCCAATCCATTATTGACCTAATAAAGCCCAAAAATGCATGGCCTAAGGTGTCCTGTTCGCTTGACACCTTGAAATATTTGCCATTATAAATAACAAAAATGGAAATAGTGGACTGAGGGAAAGATCCAAAGTTATCTTTGTCCAGGTTACTGAAGTACATGTTGTGAAACTCGTCAAGAGTAATATCCCCTTGATGGATGGCTGGTTAATCGTAGGAAGCCTTGGTGAAGAAGGATCACCAGGTGCCTCTACTTGTGGAGGAGCATCGTGTGGTAGTGTAGGATTGTCAACCGGATGTCGGAGAATAACCTCTGACCCCAGGTTGCTCTTATTTTTCTTCCTTCCTCTTTGGTAATCACCCTCTTTTGGCCTTTTATGACCTCTGTTCTTGACCTGAAAGGATAGATCCGATTCCCCAGTTTCCCTAACTGTTGCAGCCACAACCTCCAACAAAATATAATTTATCCCTTCAGGATTCTCTGAGCTAGCTGCTTCGGGGTTTTGGGGAGGTGGGTCGGTTCCATTATTCTTCTTCTTCTTCTTCATTTTGTCCAGATAACTAGGATATCTACTCTGAGCTGGTAAGTACAACTCACCATCTTTTGCCTTTATCCTCCTCAATATCACATCTGCTAGAGGGGGAGTAGTCAACTCTTCCCAGGTGAGGTCTCTGCTTCTGGTGGAGTTATATAGATGAGATCTCAATATTTTTCCTAAAGTGAAACATTTATGGAAACCAAGCCCCCATGTTTCTAATACCCATTGGTTCAATTTAGCAATGGTAGATTTTTCAGCCTCTAAGTGCTCAGGAAACATCTTTAAAAGCACTAAAGGATGAAACAATAGTTAGTTCGGTCTAAGCATTAGAAGAGTTAAATGTAAGTTAAAAAATAAAAAAAAGTGTTACCTGAGCTCCTCCAATACCTAGTCAGTAGACTTAAATTTGTTTGATAGTTGATATTTTTTCTGTTCTCCGAGGCTCCACTGGTAAAAAAGAATTGAGTCATCCATGGTTTCTCAACATCTAGCAGGTCGGTAACCACCATGTAATAATTCCCCATGTTGGAGTCTCTAGAGTCTTCAGAGTGACTAGATTCCTAACTTTGGTAGAATCAGGGAAGCCCCACCTTATATGTATCCGGTATAGTTCAGTAGTGTGTGTATACACATAATTAATCTTTTGAAGGGCCATAAAATATTTCGTGTTTACTGTATGAACATTTGGCCCAACTCTCCCATCTAAATACTATGTGAGTCATTCAGTGTTAGGCATTGTTCCTTGCATCATCCATAACTTCCTCCATTATAGTTGATTGTTGATCGGTCGCCTTAGCATGAGCGACCTCTTTTTCAACTTAGATGGCCTCATCAAGGATGGATGTGTTGTCCAGATTAATTAGGGATTGGGCAGTAGGTGTTAAGTCCGAACTGAAATTTTTGGATGAAGATGGGTTGCTTTTGGATTTGGAGAGTCGAGTGACTCTCTGAGGTGTGATCTCTTCTGTGTCTGGCCTCATGGCTATGAAGGATGATGGCTTCCTAACGCTTAAAACAGTTTTTCTCTTAGAATAAGAATCTAAAGACGCTTGAACTGAGTAGTCAGATTCTAGAGTAGATAATGTAGGAATGAAAGAGGGTTTTTACGTGACGAATGTTCGAGATAATGATGTGCTCTTATCAGGTTCTGGAACCACTGGGCTAACTACTCCACCAAGACAAATAGGGAGTCCGGTTACGATCATTCCCTCTTTTTTTCCTTATTTTCTTGCTCTCTCTAAATATGATAGGTTAAACCAACCAACTTTAATCAAAGTTGTTGTAGCAGTGAACATATAACCTCTTAAATATTTCTTGTTATGAAAAGTTAAACAATAAAACAAATTTATATAGAGTTAAAACCACTTTACTGTTTCTTTTGAGGAAAATAAAATGGTTCAAATAATGACCAGGGGCTATTAAGTCTACCATAATTACTTTTTGAAAATAGGTACAACTCCCAAAAAATAAAACGACTAAGAGGTTCAATCAAAATAAGACACGTGTCTTGTTCAGTTTTCTGACCGTTAGTTTTTCATTTACAAAAACGAACCCCTTCGGATCTGATCCATGTCTTGTAATGAATAAGTTAGCTTCCAATACATTTTTGAATGACCTAAAAGAGCTACTGATAGGGTCAGATATTTTTGGAAGGACACTCATGTGAAAACCGGAGAGGCAGTTCGGGTATATCTTAGACCACACAAACTAAAAACGTTACAAAGATAAAATACATGGCGCGGTTGTGTGCTAACATTGAACCGGATCCAGAATCTGATCCATAAGTCCCATGGGTCAAAGAATTAGTGTAATACCCCAACCAACTTCATTTAATAGGTTAGACTTTTTCTAGAAAACATTAAATACAAGAACACACCTCATTTATCTCACTACTCATTATTCAAAAAATAAGATGCAACTCACAAACTTCCCAAAATACCATTTAATCACAAACTATCCTCACCATATATGACTATTGTATGCATGAATTTCGAGGAGGTATAAATTCCATCAATAGTCACTTGTGGAGGATCGCTTCAGATATTTCCTTCTACAAGATTTGATGGAACCTCTGTACCCAGACGATGTTGTAAAAAGATTACTTGCACCTGAGAAAGGAAAATGAAACTAATCTTCCAATAACTGAAGAATGAGTCGAGGCTGAACCTTCTCCAAAATCAAAGAAAACTGTTGCCTCGAAGAAGAAAAAAACACTTCAAAAACTTCTCCAACTAAGAGAGAAGAAAAGAATTATGAAGAAGCTCCCTCAAAAGTGCCTCCTTTCGAAGCTCAAGAAACTATAGTGGAAGTTCAACAAAAAGATGACACCTTCATTCATGAAGACCCCATAAGTGTAGATGAACTTCAAGACCTCTACCAAGATATGAATGCGATGGTCCAACAACTCCAAGAACAACTCTAACAAATTGTTCATCAGGTTACTGCTCCTATTTAACCTGAAATTATGAATTCCAATATTCTTCTAGTTGCCTTATCTTACGCTTTCATGCCTTACAACCAATCTCTTATTATTCCTATCGAGGAGACATTTAAAGAAGTTGTGCTTGCATTATAACCATCTAGTAATCTTGGAGCTGCAACAAACAAATTATATACAAAAGTGGACTTTGCCCAAATCCATTTGAAAATCGTGGTTAAAGATATGGTCTAACTAGAAAAAAGAAGCGGCTAGAGAGAAAAAGATGATGGAAATATTTGGCAGATACATTGTGGAATAATTTTAGGTGTTCCAAGGCGACATATCAAAATTAATTATAGAAGGCATCCACCTCAAACGTCATCTTTGATTTGTGCATGATAAAAAAAAATAGAAGAATTGAAGACTTCCTATCAGGTTGAGATGGATGAACTTAAAGCCAGACATGATAGAGAGATATCTGAGGAGAACAAAAAATACCCTTCTCTTCAAGATTCTCTGGAAAAGAGTGAAGGAGAAAATAAAAAGATGATTGATTAAATAGCTTCCCTTAAGACAACACTCGAAGGAGAAAAGCAAGTCGTTGTGAAAACTACCAAGACTCAGTGTGGATGAAACACCCTTGCTGGAATTAAAAATACCGAGGAGCAAAAAAAATTACCTTGCTCCATGAATTCCATGCAACATTGCCAATAGAAAATCTGACAAGCTTTTGGAAATTAATTCCCATGGAGAACCGTCCTGGTGAAGCCTTCGACCCTGTACCAACTGATTGCTCTGAATAGACGGACTCCATGAAGATAAGTATGCCACTGAGCAATAAGGGACTCATATGAAGAAAACTTCTAAGATATGATTACTTCTTGTTTCTTTTTGTTTGTTTTGTTATGAAGTCGCCATTTGTTATAGATGACTCATTTTTGTGAATGTTTAACTTCTTCGCCTTCAAACCCAAATTTTTATAAGATTGGAAGTTTACTTAAGTGAAAAAATGCTTTCCTCCTTCTAAATTTATTTTCCAAGTTTCACGTTATCATGAAGACTTTTTTATTTCATGAACAAGTTATTATCATATTGAATTCCAATATATGTCACAAATGAATTTGTAATAGCTTGAATAAAAATAGTACATTTAAAGAACGTATAGCACTTCGAATACAATTAATGCGTTTAGAAAACGTCAGTACCTCAAGTATAATAAGTTTATTTAGATAACATTAGCACCCTAAATATAACAACTGTGTTTAGAGAATGTGAGAACCTCAAATTTAACAAGTGCACTTAGAGGACATGAGCACCTCTAATTTAACCAGTGCATGTAAAGAATGTTAGCACCTCGAATATAGATGTTTTTTCATACAGTTCTTTCATTAAACGTGTAGCACTTTGAATAAAATCAGTAACGCATTTGAATAAAATCAATTAGTCTTGGCCAACCATTTTAAAGATGATTAATCTTTAACAAGCTACCAAGATAGTTTAAATATTTGTATTTAAGACAACCAATGATCAAAAATGAATTTTATTAATATCCTCGAATATATACATGACACCTCATTAAAACCTTCGTGGGCCAACATGATAGGAAAGAGCGAGCCAATTATCAAAAAGAAAAAATTACTCCCAATGTAGCTCCAAGTGTTCTATATACCAATGAAGTTGAAGTAATCTGCCCTACTCATAACAAAGGCGAAATGTATCCGACTTTATTTGCTGCATTACCAGATAAGGACCCTCTTAATTGGGCCATTTTCTAAGTCGCTTATCCTTTGAATGAAATAATACTTTCCTCAAGATTTTGTTACATACTTTAAAATCACTCATTCGCACCTTCGAATTATAATGACTCCTCATCAAGGTTTGATAATGATTCATATTTAAATGTGCCCAAAATATTTTCTCTTCGATCAAGTCTAGGTCTGTTCTTTTTGCCTCTTCATTTAGCTCTTAAAATAATAAAGTACTGTATAAGAAGTTAAATTGGACTCTGCAGGGCTAACATCATCCATACCATATAACAAGGCAAAATGAGTTTCTTGATAATGATATAAAATATTGGGGGCCTAAATGTAATAAACTAAAGTCGTGAATGGTAAATTGTATAGTTGATAGATAGTTGTTAGACTATCACATTTTACCCCTGTGTATAACTAATTTTGTTATATTGAGTCTAATGCGCCTATAGATAAAGGATTAGGTCAATGAATAAAGGACGACACTATTCTGATTAGCCAAAGATTATTTATTATTGTACTTTCACTCTCTATAATTGAACATTTTTCTACTTTCTCTCTCAAGAAACATGATTCGTACTTAACAAATTGGCGACCACAGTGGGAGATACAGTCGATCAGTACCTTAATTACTTAATAAAAAACTATAGGTAATTAAATTTTTGATCGTTTATAACTGTTTTAATCGATAATGAAGGTAGGGAATGAAGATGATCTTTTGGGTCGAAAACAAATCGGGATTTTGAGATCTGATTTACAAAGAGGAAAAAGTAAAGAATGTGATCAAAATCTAGTTCAACAGACTCATATAAACATCAAAGCTCGAATGAATAAGTTGTTGGATGAAATCAAAGCCCTAATCGATAAGTATGTTTAAAGAGAACAAAATATTCAATCAGGTAGGCTGAAATCTGAGGTAAGACAAGTTGAAGAGAAACACAAGATGAAAAGTCAATCTGATCGATCTTATACAACTTATCAGATTCGAAGTGACTGGAAGAAAACACATTTTGAGTCTAATAAAGAGCATCATACTCCGTGAAAAGAAAAGAAAGAGAAAAATAGATATATGACATCTAGTGATGATGAATTTGAGAGCTCATAATCTAAAGAAGGATCATCAAAGCAAAAGAGGTATTGAGAATCTTTGAAAGGAGAAAAAAGCTAGCCTCGAAAATTATGTAAGGAAAATAAGTCAAAAATAGATAATGCGCCTCATTGTTTAAGAGAAAGAGATGGTTTAAAGGGAATACATCTAACCAATAAACATGTATAGTTGATCATAATTTCTATGTTGTTATGGGAACAAGGTGAGATGATCAGTACGTACAATGAGTAAACTGGAGAAATTCTCCTTTAACAGCTGAGATAAGGTCTATTATTTTTCCAAAAAGTTTTGATGTCTCGAAGGTCAAAACAATCAATGAGATGCAGGATTCATATGATCACATCAAAAAGTTTAAGAAATATATGATTAACTTCGAAGATGATGATATGTTGGTATATAGAGATGTTTCTCAAACCTTCAGGGGAAAAACTTTGAAATGGTATAATAGGATTGGGAGGGGATCTAATAACAATTTTAGAGATTTATACATTCGATGACATTTTGTAGGAAGCAATGAAATGTGCGTAAATAGAGATATAATAATACAATGTAAGCAAGCTATGAGAGAGATATTGAAGGAATATACGAAGCGTTTAGATATTAAATTCCAAGCACATCGACACAACAGACTGTTAATCCGAATTGAAAATAAGAAAGTTCATTGATGATCTTAGATACTAAATGTGATGATTTTGACTAATTCTAGACACAGATCTGGATTGACTAATTCTAATGATTGTGGATGAACCACTAGAGTAAGGATAGGTTTCAAACTTGTGTGAATACTTTGAATCCTTAGCAATTTTTGAGAGGCGTTGTAGGTCCTCATGAAGATGTAGTGGTTATTGGAGTAGAAATAGATGAGATTGAAATCTGAAGTGTTTTGATAGATAAAGGAAATTCTGCAAATGTGTTGTTCAAGTCAACATATGATAGGATGGGTAATCCACCTATAATTTGTCAATTAGATCGTACTATAATTGGGTTTACATGTGTGACAGCTCAGGTGATTGAAGAATTCGAGGGTGAAGTGTGTTTGGGCAAAAGGACCTTTTAAAAATAAATTTCAAGTTTTATTCATGGTTTCCATTTTTCATCAGTACTTGAAGTATGTCATTGGAGATCGTGTTGGGGTGGTCCGAAGAGATCAAAAGGTAGCCAGAGAATGTTATGCAACAGCTCTTCGTGTTTGAGGTCCTAATCGTGAGGATCGAATGATTGAATAACAATCAGGAGGGTTGAACATGGAAGAAGAGGAAATTGATGATCCGAGGGAAACCGCGGCTTATTTAACAGTGAGTGAAAGTATAGAGAAGTATACCTCTTCCAATAGAAAAACTCTTCGAATATAAACGTTGTTATCACCAACTATTCGTCATCAATTGTTACAATTTTTATTTCGTAACCTGGATGTTTTTTCTTAGAAAACAGAGGATATAATGGGGGTTACACCTAAAGTGATATTTCATAGCTTAGCTATAAATCTAAAGATCAAGCTTGTTATTCAGAAGCGACATGTTTTTTCTTTAAAAAAATCAGATGTTATAGTGGTGGAGGTGGATCGTTTGTATAGGTTCGGATATATTCGGAAGGCGCAATGTCCTTTATGGACAGTGAACCCGGTGTTGGTTAAAAAGAAGAAGGGAAAATGGAGAATGTGCATTGACTTTACAAAATTTGAATCGAGCTTACCCTAAAGATCCATTTCTTGTGCCTCGGATAGATCAGTAGGCTGAATCTAATTCACAAAATAAATTTTATCTTTATGGATGCTTTTACAGTGTACAACTAGATTTAGATGGATACAAAGAATAAAAATACATTCAACACTTATCGAGGCTCACATTATTATAGGGTTATTCTTTTGGGGTTGAAGAATGCTGGAGCAACATATCAGAGGTTGGTGAATAACGTTTTTGCTTCTCAGATTGGGAGAAATATGTAGCTATACATTGATGATATGCCCAACCGATGGTGAACACTTGGAGGATTTATGTGAGACTTTTCTAAATTTAAGGGTTATTCAATTGAAGCTAAATCCTGAGAAATGTACCTTTGGAGTTCGATCGGGGAAATTCTTGGGTTATATTATTAGTGAAAATGGGATATAATTTAATCAAGATAATTTAAAGGCTTTAGTCTCAATGGCATCACATCAAACTATAAAAGATGCCTAAATTTTGACAGGCAGGTTAACATCTCTTAATCGATTTACTTCAAGATTTTCTGCAAGCGTTTTTCTTTCTTCCAAGTGTTACAAGACCAAAGGAGTTGTATGGAAAATAGATTGTGAAGTATCCTTTAAAAACAATAAAGAGGTTTTATTATCTCCAAAGATCTTATCTAAGCCTCGAACTAGGGAACAACTATTTTATATATAGCAGTGTCTGATTTTGTTGTGAGTGCTGTTTTAACATGTAAAGATAAGAGAGTTTCAAAGCCAGTCTACTATGTTAGGAAAAGTTTGTTGGTATCCGAGAAAATTTATTTGAGACTTGGAAAATTAGCTTTGGATTTAGTGGTGGCTGTTAGGAAAATGCGTCCTTATTTTCAAGCTCATACAATTGTCATTTGAACTTCTTTCTCATTAAAGAATGTGTTACAACGCCCAGATATTTCTAGTAGGATGACCAAATGGTTAGTAGAGTTGGGAGAATTCGATATCACTTTTGATACTCGAACGACTATTAACGCTTAAATTTTACCTAATTTTCTTGTCAAATTTCATTCGAGTAGATCAGATGAAGAGACAGATAAAGAGGTCATGCCAGAATATTCGATGTGGGTGGTTTGAACTGATGGTGGTTCTAGTATTTTAGGATCTAGTGCATGAGTTCAATTGGTTGCTCCTACTAAGGAGGCAGTGTTTTAAACTATTAGATTTGGTTTTCACACATCGAATAATGAGGCTGAGTATGAAGCTTCATTATTTGGTTTAAGGCTTGCGAATATTTGTGGGGCAACAACAGTTCGTTTGGAAACAGATTCGCAGTTAGTGGCAAACCGTATGGGAGGTGTTTCCAAGGATTAAAAGGATCATTTAATTTTGTATCTGTGTAAGCTTCGACATTTGGCTCTTTTGTTTGACAAAGTGATTGTTAAGAATATTAAATAAAGGAAATAATACAGTTGTTGAATTTTTGGCAACAATTTATTATACATAAGAATATCATTGGATATTGTTAAAGGAGAGTCATTCGATTTTAAAAGGATCAGAGCAATGTAGATATGTTGCGGAAGTATTCGCCACTCCAGACATAATTCAAAGTGATTGGAGGTCTGATATCCTTAATTTTTTACTAAGAGGAACGTTACCTTAAGATATACAGTTGGCTAAAAGTTTAAGGTATAAGGTTCATGGTTATGTTGTATTGGATGGAATGTTATAAAATAATCTTTAAGTAGACCATTGTTACATTGTTAGGGGAGGCAAGAATTTCAAGAGATTGTATCTGAGTTGCATGATGGTGAATGTTCAGCTCGTTGTAGTTTCAAGTCTTTGACCCGTTGGGTTTGGTTGGCAGCTTATTATTGGCCTCCAATTATGAATGGTTCTAAATTTTTAGTTCTAGGTTATGATACTTGTCAACGTTTTTCCAATTCTATTCATAAACCAGTAGTTCCACTTATGTATATTTCCGAAGCTATCCCTTTTAACATATGGGGAATAGACTTCGGAGGACCATTGCATATGGCTTCTGGAGGACGTCAAATGATCATTTTGGTAATGAATTACTTTTCGAAGTGGGTTGAGGCTGAACCATTGTCTGGTACAAAAGCCAAGGATAATATTAAGTTCATTGTGATTAATATTTGTTGTTGCTTTGGAGTTCCTCGAAAAATCACCACAGATAATGTTCTTTAGTTTAACAATAGAGAGATGACTTCTTTTTGTGCTTCGACGGGAATAACACAGTGTTTATCACACCTTTTCATCCTAAAGAAACTGGTCAAGTGGAGGTGACTAATATGTCTATTTTGGAAGGTTTGAAGAATAATTTAACAGCGACTGCAGGGAAATGACCTAACTATTTGCAAGAGGTGTTATGGTATTTTCGTACAAACCCTAGAGAGGCTACTCATGACACTTCTTTTGCCTTAGTGTATGGTATGGATGTTGTTAGCCCTGCAGAATCTACACTACCTTCTTATAGGGCACTTCATTATTTTGATGACCTAAATCAAGATACAAAAAGAATAGATTTGAACTTGATCCAAGAGAAAAGAGTTAGAGCACATTTGAATATGACTCATTCTCAAAATTTGATGAGGAGTCGATATAATTCGAAGATGAGAAGAAGGGATTTCAAAGTAGGTGACAAAGTCTTGAGGAACGTATTCCTCCATACAAACGACACATGTCATAAGACAGACATGTAATCCACCCCGAATAATTAATACTAAAATATAAATAAATAAGAAGTTCAATCACTATAAAATGTGTTGATTCTTGAGCTAAGAATACTATTTCATAATTACTCTTAATCAAATCTAGTCTGATCTATTTGACAATCATTTAAGGAAGAATTTCCCTCGTCACTAAGGAATTTCATGGCTCAGTTAAACGTTAATAGAACCAACAATAGTGAGTTTTCTTTCTACAAGCTAAAGATTATCCGAGATCTTAAATCACTAAGGGATGTAGGTACAAAAGTAGTTTGGTTGTAGAAGCTTTTGTTGAGAGAATACTCACAAGTTGAACATATTCAAAAGATATCGATAACTTGAATATTGATTTCACTCGTTTCTGGTTAGAGAACATTTACAACACAATAAGATGGATAGTGATGATAGATAAAGAATGGATCAAGCTGCACACAAAAGTGATGAAAGTCTTTTAGAAGCAAAACTCCAAATTAAATTTAACCCGAATAAAAACAGAAGGATCGATTGCACTTGACTCCCACAAAAATAGTTTTAAAATAGTTTTTTCTTGGACAAATGTTTTGAGTGAAAACTTATTTTTATTGATGTTTTATAACTTGAATGAATCTAAAAAACACAAAGACACTAGGCTTTATTCATAGCCTTACAAAAAAAATAAGTAACAAAAAACAAAATAAGTTTCTTTGAATCTCTTAAAAGAGAATTATATTAGTTTAAATATTTAAAAAGTAATTCTTGGATCATAAATATAAAATAGATCTCATTGAATATTTTAACTTATAATTAAATGAATTTAAATACTTCAAAAGAACCTTTGGATAATAATTATGAAATAATTATCCTTGAGTTTTGGATTTAGTATCCTTTTTTATCATACCCTCAAGATGGATTTTAAGTGCGCTCTTGGACCTTTAGTATATATAACATGGATTGGAATTGATAAATATCATATTAAATGGACCAACATGTATTTTTGAATATGACACTAACCCAAAAAATTACACTTCATATATATTCTCCATTAATAACGTCATAACTCCATTAAGTTCCGCCTTATAAAATAAAAATTTATTTGAAAATCTGCTGGATTGAATTGCAGATTTTTCACTCTTATTCTATTTTTTTTGTGGAGGGAAATTAGAGCGCCAAAAATTTGAGACAATTTTCAAATTGTGAAATTGTATTAAATTAAGGCTTAGCCCTTTTTTTTTGTTTGGCTCTAATTTGAGTATAACTATTCAGTAATTATCCATTATAGTAATAATAGTGGCTTTTGATAAAAAAAGTTTCGCCTTATAAAATAAAAATTTAAGTGTAATTTGACGATGAGAAAACCAAAATAGGTTTTATGCTAAATGTTGTAAGTAAAATATAAAAAAATAAATCGAAGTACTTATTTGTAATACTTAATATTAGCTGACGATATCAGTGTCATATGATCAAACTACTATTTATCACACTAGTATGATAAAAGCCTCGTACTAGTTGGATATGTTCTTACTTATATATCATTGATTATTCTTACGACTTAGCCTCCTCTCAATTGAATTCTATTCGTCCAGTTTAATCAGGTTGGGGCTACCTGAACCATATAGGCACTACGGATGTTACTGCTCACCTCCTATAAGACCACACTGTCTTTGTTCCTTTGCGCCACTCTAATCAAGTACCACCATCTTGATATATTGCAATCAAGTCACACCGCTTGATGAGCCACGGGCACTCTGAACTAGGATCTGTAGAGCAGATCAATCATTATGAGCATGGCTTGTACATCATGTAGACATCTGAGAATTTCACCCACATCATCCATCACAACGCCTTCCGTCTGGGTCTGACTCTTTTTGTATGAGTTAGCAACATTAACACAAATCCTCATCCTATAATACTAATTACAATGTATATATATACACTAAAGCAGAAAGTAAACCCTAGCCTATATAGAGACTAATATTAAATAGCTCATATATATTTTAACACAACCCATATATATTTGATTCTAATTGATTCTAATCCTGAACTCTAACAAAACACATTGCCAAATTAATTTTGTATAATATATATTATTTCGAAAGAATTTAGAAAAACTAATAATCTTTAAAAAGTTATTAAAACCGACATTGATGAGGTTTATTTTTGTTTGAGGGTAATTTTGTCCAGAGTTTTGTGGTATTTCAAAGGTATTTAATGTTTGGATAGAATGTAGAGGGAGAATTGAGCTGCCTGGTTGTATTTAATTTTCATTACCTTCATTAAATGAAAGTGGTTGGGTATTTATACACTAATTGTGGGGCACATGGGCTTTCGGGTTGACTTATGGATTCGGGTCGAGTTCAAAGACCCATTAGCTTTAAGCAGGTAGATAATTAGCTTAGTCATGAAGTGATTAAGGTTTTAGTACATTAGTTCAGTCCAGACGGTTCAGTGGGTGGATATTGTCCGAATTGCCCCTGTCCGGTTCTCATAAAGAGTGACAACAAATTCCGGACTCATCAGTAGCCCCTTTTTTAGGTTGTGTTCGAAGGCCTTTGATAAGACCTAAAAAATAGCTCAAGTGTAATTATAACTTTCTCCGGACATTTTGAAAATGTGTAACGACTTTATCCGGACAGACTGAAACCCTTAGAAGTTGAGCAGTTTCACCAGAGATCGTAGGACACGTGTCTTTCTCTGATTTGCCACACCGGCCGATCGTAGGACAGACTGAAAACCTTAGAAGTTCTTCATTTAATGTGAATGACACCAGCGCCGCCTTTAATCATTGCATCTACCCTTTCGAATCCTCCTAAGTATCGAAGCATCATCTACCTGATTAGTATAAATCAGTTCACTTTTCACTATTTCATTATCTTCATTATCTTTAATCTCTTAAACTCTAAAGCTTTCATCTCTCAAAAAACCTTTCTTTTGGTGTGAGTTTATGTTCACAGCAAGAAACGCTTTGGTAAAAGGTGGGTGGCTCAGTTTGTGAGAGTTGGAAAAGGCTCAAAAGGTTGAACGAGATAGGCGCATCACTGCAGGCCTTCCTGTGTCCCCTGCTAATAAACCAGAAACACCAAGCTCAGAGCCTGATCGGGGTTCTTCTTCAACCAAGAGTGCTAAACCTAGGAGGTTGTTCCAGTCCGACCTTTCACCAATCGTTTTGGGCTCATTGGTCTAGGAGTCAAAGCCTGTTGTTGAACCTGGGCATGCAGTCACAAGCTTTAAGAAACCTTCCCCATTTATTGTTATGGGATCAGATGTTGATATCTCCCCGGAGAAGCTGGTAGATAGACGAAGGGGTCGTCTGGTAAAGGGGCAGGCTGCTGGCACACAGCCTAAGCCAAAATCCACGCCTTCGAAATCTGGGGCAAAAAGTAAAACCACAGGGTCAGAAGCACCCATAAAAACTCCCAAGGACAAGCTGTCCGGTCCAGAGGCAACTAGCTCTAGTCTTCGAAAAGAAACCTCCGAGTCTGAGCCCCAACCGGACTCTAAACCCCAAGAGGGAAAGGATGCTCAACAATCTAGAGGGCCTACTGAGCCAATCACCAGCCCTTCTCTTCCTAAGACAGCTGACAACCCCTCCATGGTAATGGAGGATGTAATGGAGGATAGCATCGAAAAAGCCCCTTTCGAAACTGATGTCTCCGGGCAAACAAGAAAAACTGCCATTACTAGGAAGAGCAAAGGCAAAGAAGAAGTATGTTTAAAGCACCCGAACCTGCTGGAGTGCCTTGTGGGAAAGGTGGGGCCTTGTTTTCACAAGGTAAATGTTAAATATTTGCTGGCTATGCAGAAAATCAAGTACGCTTTCATTCACACAGCTAAACTTGGCCGGATAAGGACAAAGTGGGGTATTCCAGAGAATGTCAAAGTAAGGATCCCAATCGATCCAGAGACGCCCATGTATTGTAAGCTCAACGAGATTGTCTTCTATACCGAGTTGTTCAAATGGGGACTAAGGTTTCCTTTAGACCCAGAAATAGTCAGATATTTCCATATGATAAAGTTGTGCCCAAGTCAGCTAAGCCCCAATGCATGGTTCACCCCTATAGCATGTATCATGGCTTCAAGGCTCTCCGGAATTCCTCTTTCGATTGAGCAATTTGCTGCTGTGGCAAGCCTCTGCAAAAATCATCTCATCCCTTTCTATCAGTTCAACATGGGTGACAACTACAAGGTGGTGGATGACTTGCTTGAGTTAGATAAAGGCTGGAAGACTCAATTTCTGTTCGCCAGTGGTGCTTGGGAGAATGGGAAGAAAATTAAAGCTGGTGTCAACCCAAGCATGCTCACCAGCAGATGGCGAAGTGATGGTAAAATCTCACCAGATACTTCTACTTTTACTTAATTTTTTTAAAACTCTTTTTCCTTTTGCTTTTTGGTAGTACTGCCCAAGGATTTCAACGATTACCTAGAGGCCGGGCAGACTACTTGTGCCAATTTGAACGCTTGGGCAGCTGAAAAATGGGCTAACCGCTTCCACAACTGCTTTACCGGAGGTAACTTAGCCAGATCCTATTTTTGGAATACAACGGACCGGAGGGATCTTTCTTGGGAGGAATTAACTACTCCACCCCCTCCGGGAGTGATCCTCCGTAAGACAGAGGGAAAAAATGGAAAATTGGTCTTGCCGGGCAGAGCTAAAGTCCCAAGCAAGATGAAGGGCAAAGAGGCCAAGGCCGCGCAAGGTGTGGCAGAGGCCAATCCTACTAAGGTGGAAGAAGCTGTTCCAACAAATCCCGAGGGACAAGGTCAAGGGCAAATCGATGATGCCTTACTACAGGCGGTGGAGCACGAGAGCACCAAGGAAGCTGTTGGGTCTTCAAAGCCTCAAAAGGTCCTCAAAAAGGATAAAAAACAAGGAGCAGAAGGTGGAGGCCGGGATGCCAAGAGAAAGAAAACTTCCAAGGGAGATGAGGTTTCTCTCCGGGATCCGGAGCCACTACCTCTCGTTGACCCTACTGATCCTACGAGAGCAGAAGAGATCCCTGGTGACTTTCACACCGAAGAGGTTGGAGGAGGGGATATTAGTATTGATGGTGTCGACATTACTAGGCTTGAGGGGATTGGTCTTTATTTTGAAAACCTCCCTAGAGATGATTTTGTTGGGCCCTACCACCCTCCAAGTTCTTCGAACACCGTCACATTCAACGATAAGTCTTTCTCTGTCTCGAGCGAAAGGGATGTCATTGCTCACTCCATTCTGAGAAATGTCCAGCCAGTGCTTATCTTGGAAAAGCAAGTACGAAATCAGTCAGCCATCATCAACACCCTCAATTCTGACAAAGAGAAACTGTCTAGTGATCTTCTTAGTGCCAACCAAAATACTGAGGTATTGAGGAAAGAGAATGAGGAGTTGAAGAAACGTTAGGAGGAGTTGGCCAACAGGTTAGCCGCTTCAGAAAGAGTTGCCAAAGAACTCCAGCTAAAGCAATCCATCTTTCAAAGATACCTCCTGTCATCAAAAGAGGAGGTGAAGGCCAAAGATAGCACCATTCAGGCCTTAACTAATGACAAGATATCTCTGGAGAATAAGGTGTCCAAGGCTGATCAAGAAAAGGCTGACTTGTTGAGGGATCAGGAGAAAAAAATCCAGGCTAGGATGGATGCTTACACCAATGAGGTGATAGATTCTCAGGAGGCAAGGTATGCTGAGGTTAGGTCAGATATGGTTCTACTGTTTCATTAAAAATTTCTGAAGAAGACCTTGGGGGATTTATGGCGATTCGTGGAGTACGAAGACATTCCTCACCATACCATGTCTGTTGGTGATAAGTACAACTACTCCAGTGAGGACACCAGTGATGAAGAAGAAGAAACCGGGGAGAGTCCGAATGATGAGAGTCCGGATGATGACCCAAAGAAGAAAAGGCCAAGTGAGGTTGACCCATCTTCAAAGGCTCAGTCTTAAAGTGTCAATTATCTTTTTCATTCTGTTGTAATTGAACTAAAGTCCTTGGATGGCCAAGGCATTTTTTGTAACCGTGTCCGGATAAACCTTTCTTGTTTTGAAAATTCAAAGTCCTTGGATGGCCAAGGAATTTCGTATGTTTTAATGAGTAGTTTTATTTTGCATAACTCACTCCTGCATTTTTTCATGATTTTACTTTTGGTGGCTAATGTTTAAACAGCCCTTAGTTATTTCATAAGTATTTTAAAGTAAAGTGAGAGTGTTTAAATACTCTAATGACCAATGTTTAAGCAGTCACCATACCACAAATTTAATCTGGTCTGCTATTGATACAAAATTTCAGAGAAATCTTTTAATTGAAACACTCTGAATCTTTTAAGAAGGCATCAAATTTTATAAAACAAGCTCGGACACCTCATTAAAACCTCCCCGCGCCACCAGGATAGGAAAGAGTATGCCCCGAAATATTTACATGAACTGTTAAGCAAGTAAATATTTACATAGTTTCTATTCCAAGTACAACCGGAGGTGTTCAATGTTCCAGGGGTGATTCAAAATCCTTTCATCTTTGTCTTGAAGCCGATATGTCCCAGGCTTAAGCTTTTCAATGACCACATAGGGTCCTTCCCAAGTTGGAGCCAACTTACCGAGCTGCTTCTCTTTAGTATGTAGGAAAACGTTTCTCAATACCTTATCGCCTGGCTGAAAATCGCTTCTTTTTACTTTAGAAGCAAATATGTTCTCATCAAACCTTGATAGTGTGCAGCTCTAAGGTGAGCCTTAACTCTTCTTTGTTCTATTAAGTCAAGTTGGCCTCTTATTGCCACCTCGTTAGCGTGTTTGGAAAAATTACGAACTCGAAATGAAGGGAGAGTAGCTTCTATGGGAGCTATGGCATCCATCCCATATACTAAGTCAAAGGGAGACTCTTGTGTTGCAGCCACGGGAGTGGTCCGGTAAGCCCACAAAACTTCTTGCAAATAGCTAGGCCATTTTCCAGCAGTCCATTCTAAATTCTTCTTCAGACCGGACAATATTGTCCTGTTAGCCACTTCGACCTGACCATTTGCTTGTGGGTGGAAAGAGGAAGAGAAACAATGTTGTATGCCTCTAGAGGCGCAAAAAATCTCCATTTCCTTGTTGTCGAACCGTGGTCCATTGTCTGTTATTATCTTTTGTGGAATTCCAAATCTGCAACAGATATTGGATAAAATGAATTTTATAATAGCCTTTGAAGTTGTACCTGCCAATGGAGCTTCTTCGATCCACTTTGAAAAGTAATCAATAGCAACGATTATAGTTCTGCGCCCCCCGGATGCCATGGGTAGAGGTCCCACTAAATCCAACCCCCATCGAGCAAAAGGTATTGGCTCAGAAATTGACTCTAAAGGGATGGCTGGGATATGAATTTCATTGTTATATCTCTGGCATGGGTCACACTTTCTTACCAACTCCCTAACATCTTTCATTATGGAGGGCCAATAGTACCCAGCTAACAAAACTCTTCTTGTTAGAGCCCTGAATCCACAGTGAGCTGATCCCTCACCATCATGTAACTCGGAGAGCACTATTTGAGACTCGTCGACCCCCAAAAATCGTAAGAGGGGTTTACTATAAGACTTCTTATAAAGAATATCTCTTAGGATGACAAAACCACGAGCCTTGTACTTTACTTTTCTTGCTATTGATTTTTCAGGAGGCAGGATGCCATCTGAGAGATATTAAAGGAGAGGAAATCTCCAATCTTGAGGCTGTTTTATCTGTATATTGAAAATTTCTTCTTCATTATCCGGATCGACTCGAATGGATGGCAACTCTAGCATATGAATCCAAGGGTAGGACTCAGTATAGGCTATGGTTGCCAAGGAGTCTGCCAGTATATTTTCTGTTCGGGGTATGTGCTATTAAATGATGCTCTTGAAATTAAGTGCCACTTCTTTAGGAAAAAGTAAGTATTTAACCAGCTGCTCCTTTTTGGCTTCGGATTGACCTTGGGCATGATGGATAAGAAACTGAGAATTGCTCATCAACTTGACCATTTTGGCTCCACAAATAAGAGCTAATTTTAAACCAACTATAGCAGCTTCATATTCAGACTCATTATTAGAAGCCATGAAAGCAAAACATATAGCTTGGTACATTCTGTCACCGTACGGAGAGGTCAAACATACCCCAGCACCACATCCCATGGTACTTCATCCACCATTAGTCCGGACAACCCATACTTTTTTTGTCTTTCACACCAGTTGTTTGCTTAGTATCCCTATCTGAGTGAAATTCAACTAACAAATCTGCCACCGCTTGGGCTTTGACTGCTGTCTGAGGGGCAAAATCAATATCGTAGTCTCCCAATTCCACTGACCACTTAGTCATTCTACTTGAAATGTTGGCCTTTTGAAGAACGTTTTTTAAGGGAAAAGACGTCCGGACAATAATGGGATGAGCCTCAAAATAAGGCCTTATCTTTCTCGCACCAATCACTAGGGCTATTGCTAATTTCTCAAGCTTTAAATAGCGCTTTTCTGCATTACTCAAACTCTTCCTAATGTAATACACCCGACGGGGATATTTATCTACCTCCCTTACCAATACTGCACTTATGGCACAACTAGAGACTGTCAAGTATATGAAAAGAGTCTCTCCGTCAACGGGTTTAAACAAAGTCTTGAGGGAGGACAAATGCTTTTTGATTTCATCGAAGGCCTCATCACACTGTGACGACCAATCAAAATCCTTTGCACCTTTCAAAAGTTGAAAAAACGGGGCACACCTGTCTGAAGACCTTGAAATGAATCGATTTAATGCAGCCAACCTCCCAGTCAATCGTTGTACTTCTTTAACATTCCGGGGAGGCTCCATTTGCAGTAGAGCATTAAGTTGGTCTGGGTCAGGCTGTATCCCTTGCTCACTTATTACATACCCCAAAAATTTCCCGGACTATACTCCAAACACACACTTTTCCGGGTTTAATTTCAAATTTACTTTCACTAAGTTAGCAAAAGTTTCTTGGAGATCTGCCAAGTGTAGTTCTTCGTCCATACTTTTCACCATCATGTCGTCGATGTAAACTTCCATGTTTCTTCCAATTTGATCAGCAAAATTCTTGTTTACCAACCTCTGATAAGTAGCCCCAACATTTTTTAACCCAAATGGCATCACCTTATAACAATGAAGGCCCCTATCAGTGACAAACGTAGTATGCTCCTGATCCTTTGGATCCACTTGAATCTGATTATACTCGGAGAAGGCATCCATAAAAGATAGCAGCTTGTTTCCAGATGTGGAATCCACCAACTGATCAATCCGGGGGACTGGGTATAAATCCTTTGGGCAAGCTCTGTTGAGATCTGTAAAATTGATACACATACGCCACTTGCCATTTTTCGTTTTCACCAATACCGGATTGGCTGTCCATAAAGGGTACTGAGACTCTTTTATGTGCCCCATTTTAGTAAGCCTGTCGACCTCTTGAACTATGGCATCAGCCTTTTCCTTATTAAGCTCTTCTCTTTTGTATCACAGGTGTTATGTCCCTTCGGATGGACAGTTGGTGTGATATAATATATGCTGGTACTCCGGTAACATCAGCATTGCACCAAGCAAAAACATGTTGATGGTCTTTCAGGAAGTTTAACATTTTACCTTTTAATTCCGATGTCATCTTGGACCCTATTTTGATATTTTTTCCTTCAGCCAAAGAATGTGTTTCAACTTATTCAATCGATATTAAAACTCCAGGGGTCTCTCTGGGGTCATCAATTTCACCCTTTCCCCCAGAAAGCCCCTGAAACTGGTATTCCTCGTTGATCCGAACTGCCCCCAACGTCCGAGGAGCCAGTGCTGTTGCATAACACTCTCTTGGTACCTTTTGGCTGCTCCGAACAACTCCCACTTTCCCTTGCACAACATATTTCAAACATTGGTGGACTGTTAAGGCCACGACATGCATCCTAGAGAGCCAAGACCTCCCTAGAATAGAGTTATAACAAGTGGGACAATCTACCACGACGAACAGTATTCTAACCATCTTTTTAAAACGGCATTTTCCCAATAAGACCTCCTCCTCGAATTCTCCGATCACGTCGGCTGAGCTTCCTGTGAAACCCACAATCGACCTGTTCAAACGTTGAATCACTGCTGGATTTTTCATCTTTTGTAGGAAGTTAAAAAGAGAATATTGGCAGAACTTCCGTTGCCCACCAAAATTCGCCTTATGTCATTGCCCCCGATGGATGCTCCTATGACAACAACATCTTCATGAGGACCATCTATATCCCTCAAGTCATCCTCATCAAAAATAATGAAAAGAAATGGAATCTGTGATTGATAGGAAGTCATGCCTCCTTCCAGTTGGGTGGCTAAAGTAGGAACGTGCCTCTTTCACGAAGAAGCAGTTGGTGCTGTCATGGTGTCTCCTCCGAAAATTATGAGTGATTCAAAAAAGTTAATAAGCCCGGACACCGTCTTGCAACGTTCCACAATAACACCCACTCTATTCCGGGTCGGATCAGGGTCCAAGTATTCTGACTCTACATCGAACCTCTCGACTATCACCATAGCCCCTTGCGGAGCCGATGTGCCTGCATTGTTTGGACCAGCCCGATGAGCGTTATCAGGCCTATTTCCACCTCTTCTTTTAACATATGCTCTCAACTTTCCTCTCTCAATCAAATTCTGGACTTCTTGCTCTAAAGCAATACTATCCTCAGTGGTATGGTCAGTATCATTATGATACTCACAGAAACAATTGTTACGGCTCTCCCTAGAAGATTGTAACGCAGCCGACCTTCTATAGTGTACTTCGTCTTTTGTTTTGTCATAAATGGTGGCTACGTTTTCTTTCAACTCAGCAAACCATTCCGGTTGAACCCAAGACCCTCGTTTATTTCTAGATTGTTGACTCTGAGCTGGTGCAGCTGGCTAAGACTGAGCTTTGGCTCTGTTATGACTCTGCCCGGCCTCCCTAGCCTTGTTTCCGGACTGATTTTGGTTTGGATTTGGTGCAGCCGGAGCAGACCTCACCTGCCTATGCACCCTAGTTTTCGTTGTTTCGTCTACATTAATCTGTTTTCCAACCTGATTCAGCAGACCTCCCCATGTCATGGCCTTTTTTCTGGTTACTGAATCAGCCAAGTTTCCAGGGTTTAAGCCCTGCCTCAGAGAAGCTATTGCTACTTGTTCGAAGCAATCAGCTAATCCATTTTTGGTGTTTACAAAGCGACTTATGTATTCTTTTAGAGATTCGTTCGGTTCTTGGGCACAATGGATAATTGTGTCTCTATTGCCCTTTACCTCCGTACTTCCAACAAACTGCCTTCGAAAAGCCACTCAAAAAGTATCGAAATTTCTGATACAGCCTTGTGGCAAACTATTGTACCACTTCAGAGCACTCCCCGTAAACGGCTGGGAGAATGCTCTACAAAGAAACTTGTCATCATCATCAAAATTCATCATGAAATTTTTGAACTGTTCCAAGTGGTTATCCGGGTCTTTACTGCCATCATATTTTTCCATTTTTGTACTGTCAAACCTCTTAGGGAGGTTTCCGGACATGATCTTAGAGGACAATAGAGATTGTCTCCAATTCCGGCCACGACAGAAAACAGTATCCTCATTAGGAGTTGTAAAGATACTTGGTTCATCATGGAAGGCGAAAGGATCCATCACCATCCGATCTACGTGTCTCCGGCTATGAGACGATCTTTTGCCTATATGCCTCTTTAACTTTCCATGTCTATCCCTTTTTCTTGAGTACTTTTTGACTAACTTTTTTTTTTTTTTTCGAACGACCTTCATCACTGCTGGATGACAGGGATTCCTCGACTCCATCTTCGCCTGAGGAGCTGCTGGAAGATTCTGAGTCTGAATCAGAGCTCTCCACCGGTTTAGACCGGTGAGACTTTTTTGAGCTAGCATGAGTCGTTTTCGTGCTCATATGGGTTTTTGAGGGCTCATGCTCCCTTGGATTGTTAGTATGATGAACTGACACCTTAGACTTTTCTTTTGTGCCCACCTCTGCCCTCTTGGCATCCCTCAGAGCTTCTATTTCAACTTTTAACCTATCTCGCTCCTTAATGGTATATTCATCATTTTCCCCCACCACTTCGGCTGAAGCTGGTGGTACTTCCTGCACGTCCGGATTCATCCGAACTGGTTTTTTCCTGATGGTTTTGAATGTTAGATTCAGGCACCGTCGTTCTCCCACTGTGGTCGCCAATTTGGTGAGGTTTATTTTTGTTTGAGGGTAATTTTGTCCAGAGTTTTGTGGTATTTCAAAGGTATTTAATGTTTGGATAGAATGTAGAGGGAGAATTGAGCTGCCTGGTTGTATTTAATTTTCATTACCCTAATTAAATGAGAGTGGTTGGGTATTTATACCCTTAATTGTGAGCCACATCGGCTTTCGGGTTGACTTATGAATTCGGGTTGACTTATGAATTCGGGTCGGGTTCAAAAATCCATTAGCTTTAAGCAGGTAGATAATTAGCTTAGTCATGAAGTGATTAAGTTTTTAGTACATTAGTTCAGTCCGGACGGTTCAGTAGGTGGATGTTGTCCGAATTGCCCCTGTCCGGTTCTCATAAAGAGTGACAACAATTTCCGAACTCATCAGACATAATTATAAGTTGATAACCATTGTGGACATAACAAAAGGACATTGTTCATTTTTATTTTGCGTTTCCCCTTCAGAGCCATACTTCAACAAAAACTAGTTCATATACATACATACCTATGAACTAGTTTTTATCAGTTTTCTATCGGCTTTTATACACCGAATGTAGGAAGTTACGATATGAACTAACATGCGTCTCCAAAGTGACATTTCTAAAAAACACGATGCTTTATCGGGACAGTATCTTAATGCACACAACAAAAACCAAATAAAAATCACTGATGTAAAAGATGCAAAAGATGCCTCTCCTAAGTCACTAGATGATACAAGATGGGGTTGTACCATAGGGGCCAACGATCACTCTGTAAAATTCAATCTGAGGTTGGTATATGAGTTGATAATATAGGGGTGGATAACTTGGAGTTGGAGCCGGAGGAAGAGCAGAGCATGAGGTCGGTCGAATTAGAGTGATTGGGTGAAAAAGTATAACAATTGATTGAAGTTCGATAAAAAGTATAACAATTAATTGAAGTTCGATATTTTGTTTGATGCATCTGATGGACCAAATTAAGAGGCGTAACTCCAATTGTCCTCACAATTACGATTCAGATGAGACCCGCTAGTACCACTCTAAACTATAAAATGGTCGGTTTTCATTTCGATTCTTTAACTATAAAACGGAACAATTTAGTGTTACGGGTTGGAGTAATATTGATCTTTTTAATGCTGTTTTTACCTATAATTTGTAATATGGTATTTTTTATTTATGTTTTCTTTATGCTTTTTAAACTATATATCTAGACATTTATGTATAATATATTATGTTTCTAAACTCTTCTAGCTTGGGTTTTATATTACAAATTAATCATTCGAGGAACCAATTTTAATATCATATAATATGTTTTTTTCAATGTTTTCATTCTTCCTTCTTATCATTTTTAACTCTTTTTCGGGATGTTGAGATCTATAGTCCATTCAGATTAATCTCCGACGAGGTTTATTATAGCATCGGTAAAATCATATATTTTAACATAAGTTTTAGTGGTGACATCCATTATCTTTTTACCGCCAGTTGGAAATAAATTTTTCAATGGCCAAAACAACGAGTGAAGAAGGTTGTGTTGAGTAAAAATATTGTGAAAATTTTCTTGCTAAAAAGGTTGAGAAACATGTGAGAGTTTGTTGAGGTAGTTACGCTATGAGTTATTCTTTCTCTAATTTCTAGAAATTTCTTTAGCTTCTACAAAATTTGAAGAAAGTTCTCATAAGTATCTGATAAAATGTAAAATAAAACTTCGATAGCATATTAACAAAAATTGGAAACATTTCTCGTCATCTATGTCTTTCAAATTTTCCACTAGGTTAGATGATTCAAAAATCCAATTATCAATAACATAGAATAATAACCATGGTCTGACGATGGGAGTGTAACTACGCTTTTTTGTTTTTGAGCAAAAAATAGCATAAATGCGACCTAGAAACCTTGTTGAATACGCGTTCACGTATAATGTTAGAAAAATTGAAGGGTTTCTCTAGTAACACAAATATTACTATAATGCTAGTAATGTTTTGCTAGCTGTTTGAAGTAAGTTGGCTAAGATTATATTCAATATTGTCCGAAAGGAAATGTAATACCTCACTTGATTGTTCTTTATAAAAAACAGATTTAATCTTCGATAACATGATAAGGTAAATTTCCTTCTAATATGATTCAAATTTTAGCAATGTACATAATACTCCATTTAAATCGATTTTGTTTCTCTTCTTTTATTTTATTTTCAGCCTAAATAAATTTATGACGAGAAACCATTAATCAAAGCAAAACAAATTGTCTTCTTTAGTTTGGTTGGAAGAAGATGAAACACCAGCTATATAAGAGTTCTCTTTAAGTCCCGTTCATCTACTTTGTTATCAGAGTTTAATGATTCAGAAGGTTATTATGAGGAATATAGTTTTTCCTATAGTAGTTTTTTTTTTTGGATTTTGCAAATGAAAGATAAGTTCTCCTAGCTACTAGTCTTGATGAAATACTAGATGATGAGCTACTACTTGAGGAATTAGTATCATCTTGGTTATTCTGATAATTTAATGGATCAAAGTTACAATTTAATTCTCTAGCTTTTGGCATGTTACAATTTTTATAGTTTATCGTCTATGTTTGATTTTGTTTGCTAAATATTATAGAGTTTATAGTTTTAAAATATAAAGTTCATATCAAGCTTGTTATTTGTCGAGCCAAACCATCGCACTAATTATTGTTGGATTTATGATAGTTTTTTTTATGTATTGACGTTATAATTTTTTCATTAAAAATCAATTTTTCGCTTCAAGCCTCTTTCGAGAACAAAAAATTCTATTTTTCTAAAAAGAAAATAATACAAGTATAAGTAGTATTTATATTTTTTAGTTTCTCGTAGCTGATTAGCTCATATACAGTATCTTGAACCAATATAATACTTAAAAGAAGTTGAAAATTTTGTCTTAAAAATTATTTTGGGTTAGGTATAGAAGAATCCCTCTATCCCATTTGAAGTGTGAGTGAAACACTATTACTGAAAGTTGTCACCGTCGATAGACAATCCGAGACTTCATATTATGGGCAAGTTGTAACGTTCCTTAGCATTAAAAATTGATTTATAAAACTTATATGTTCATGTACTTTATTTATAAAGAGCTTTCGTTGTTTTAGGTAACAATAAATCGAAGGTATTAGTCTCATGAAGTCAATGGTGATAATTATGAGCAAAATTTCTACGCCCTCGATAATAGAGAGTTTATTTGACACGCGACACATACGTGGAAAACTGTCATTACTCTGGCACGCATGATGTCGCCTCTTCATATTCAGTTGTTATTCAGTTGTTATAACTATTATGTGTGTAAATCCAAACCATACATCTGCAAAACAAAATTGGATCATTCGTAAAATAATAAAATCAAGGGTTTTATTCAATTACCTTTTGTTTAAACAGATTTCTTCTTTCTCATTTATATTAATTTAGAGTCTATGCTATTTTCTTCTCTTGACGCTTTTAGATTGTGTTTATTTTATTTCTTTTTTTCTCCTTAATGTTTTATTATTTAAGCTACCTCACATCTTCTTTTCATTAAAGTTTTTTATTTTATTATACTCATCTCATTTCTTAAATTTAAAATTGGTGAGAACCATGGGTAAATATTTGTGCGATTCAAACAGTGAAGGTTCTGATAGGTAAAATCAAATAGAAGTGGGTTAGTGAGGGAAGTTACCATCAATTCTTCTAAACGAAGTTCTATATATGATTTGAAGATAACGGAATCTCGCTATGCTTCTAATACACTTTAAATTGGCATTAAACATTTTATAGTTGTTTATATCAATTCTGATCATTTAGTGCAAATAACCTATATATTTTCACACACTAGTTATTTGGTTCCATGAACTAAATATTGATTGTTGTACTTGTATGCAAATATGGGGGTAGGATATTTCGTTTTGCTATGGAAGGTAAAAATTGAAGAGTATTAGAACATTATAAAAAATCAAGTATACGTCTGAGGCAATGCATTTTTACAACCTAAAAAGTATATCTACCTCAAACCAATATATCTTCCATAATATCTTGTAGAATAGAATATTCCAACAGGGATGGAAGTTTTGATTTCGAATGTGGGAGACAATGTTGTTAATGTTAGGTCCACTAAACTGGTAGGTGTCACCATTTTGTTTGATATAGAGGTTCGCTTCTTTCTGCACCAAGATCTCATATCATATCTGTCCCAACCATCTCATTCCCAATGTATGGGTGATTTTATAGCTTCAATAATCTCTTCAAGTTTATTGATAACAAAAATTGATGTTAAAAACTTCATCTCACTGATAAGTATCAATTTGAAGAATACAAGTCCTTGCTTTCACTTTATCGTTATTGATGCTAATATCATTTTCAACCTTCTGGATTGTAACAAGGCATGGAAGATGAAGTTTATTTTTATTTATGGGAATTAGGAATGAGACGGAGACGAGTTGAAATCATTATTCTCTCGATTATAGAAATCTCTAAGTAAGTTCTTTCCCATTTTTTATTATTGTTTTGAAATATTTGATATTATCGGGTGATTTATAGGGTTAATGTTGATAAACTAATCTTAAAAGAAACATTTATGTTTATTGTCTATAATATGAAAATATTTATCACGAGTGAGTGTTTGTATCAAGCGAAAGGTAGGTATGTTGATCTTGTGGATTTTGTCATATAATAATGGCTAAATCTACACTAGTTGATTATGGTCTCGAAGAACTTTTAGGTTTCTTGGTTATGGATAACTCGTGTCCCGTTTATGACCGTAAATATTTGACACAAGCCAGCCAAAACTATGGATGAGATACAGATTTCACCAACCGAATGTATAACGCCAGGAACCAAACGCTACTTTTAAAATATGAGGAATGCATTTGTTGGTAATTAGTTTGTTAATATTGCTCAGTTTAGAGCTTTTGATAAATAAAAAGGAAAATTTGTCAGACCTACCTCCTTAAGGGCCACCAAAAGGGTAGATGTAGTACACAAAGTTAAAGTTGTTGCTCAACCTTCTACCAAAATTATAGAGCTCAAGATAGTTGATACAAATATTAATACAAACGATCCAAAATCTAATGTAACCACTCATATATGAATACATATTATATAAAACAATTATCTTCTAATATCTTGACATGAAATTTTATTTAACCAAAGAGAAAAGTAGGTCATGTTGGGGTTTCCACTTCTTAGGTTTTAGTTGTTGGGGATAAGTGTAACATAGAGATCCTTGGCTTGGACATAAATCCTCTTCCTCTCCAACTTCACTAAAATGAGTTATTAGCACTAAAGGTGGTACTTAAGTTGCTGAGAATATAATTCCTTCTATTTGAAAAGGAAAGGAAAAAATTACTGGAACCTTTGTCTCGTGGAACAACCATGAGAACAAGACAAAATTATTCCCACTTAAATCGTTTGATTGAAAATAAAAAGCCGAAAGTGTCTCGCCTGACTAAAAATAAAAAGATGTTTGAACAAAATATATAAGATTATGGTCACGGGTATAAGGTGAAGAAAGAAAATAATACTTTATAAAATGGTTATAAATAAGTGCCAAGAACTGTGGTTTACACTACAACAAAATATGTTTTCTTGCCCCCGACCATTACTATTGAGGTTATTAATGTTGATGCCAGTCTTCCCGAATATTTAAATTCGTGTTAGAGTACACCTGAACTTAAAAATCTAGGAAATGTAAATTCGTATTGAATTTTTCTCTAAAAAGATCACTCTTGGTCTTGAATTTGTACATGCTGAAGAGGAAAGGCATCAATTGCTGCATGCTCAAATTGTATTACTTAATGGTGAAGTCTCTTTGGAACAAGGCATCGTTGACTACTAGTTGGGAATATATTACAAGTTTCACTCTTTTATATTTGAAAATATTAGCAAGTACCAGCCCTGTTATTGTGTTTGATATTTCATCTAATTGTTGAAACAAAAATGAAATTAATGGCTAGATTCATCATTTCTCGCATAAGGGATGTTAGTTGCACTCCTACTTTTGAGCATATTATGTCAATTTATCCATCTTTCTGAACTTTTCATGAGGATTTAAAATGGTTGGTCGGACATATTGGTCATTTTACTATAACTAAGTAAGGAATTCTTTTAAGGCTTGATCGTTGTTCGTGGCTTGACCATGATGTCGGACTTTGTTAACTCTACTGACTAGGTGGTTAATATTTCTGATACGTATGGCTTATGCAATACGTGTCCAAGGGATAAGGAGGTTTCTAATACTTGGAAGTAAAGCCTCATCTTCCTAACTAACGCTACTAAATCTAGGACAAGTATTTTAATTGTAAATAATATGTTCTAGCGTCTAGCATGGACTTACTAATATAATATATATCATATAAAATATACGTTTCTTACATAAGTAAAACTCACTTTGTTAGAAATTTCCAACAAGGCTATGAACTCTTTGATTTTGTTAAAGGCTTCATTGAAGAAATGATATCAATTGAATCTACCAGCCCCTTTGAGTATCTAAAAGAAAGGCTGACATTTGTACGAAGAACGAGAGGTGAATTTGTTTAGATCCGTTAATGATCTTCTTATAATGTGAATTTTTTTATGTTTCCCAATGGCTTTATTACAACCAAATTTTGAATTTAAATAAGATATACTTTTATTACTTTTTCACTCATTATGTATCATGTACATTTCTTAAACTTACATAGAAAGCAAACTTTTATGGATAAAGCTTCAGGTTTACTGTTTAGAGGTTGGTACAAGTTCTTGAACATTTTCCTTAAAGATCTGCATTTGTTTACTTTTGATCATCATGCCATCAATATGGACTAGTAGGTTTGCGCCTCAACCGGTTTGAGGCATAACTTTATAACAATTTAATCCTCGCTATGTTAACCAACCTTTGATATGTAGCCCCAATATTCCTAAGCCTGAAAGACATGCATCTGTGATAATTCAATCCTTGCTTTGTAAGATAGGTGATGCGTTCCTTATCTGTTTCATGCATCAGGATTTTATTGTGCACCGAATATGCATCCATGAAGGATAACATTATGGTTTAATAAGTTGTATCTGGAAACTGATCAATCAGATATTTTAGAAAAGATTTATTCAGAACATTGAATTCAATCCAAATGTTTCACTTCATTTCTTGTTCAACACTAAAACTGGTTTAGGAGTGCATACTTATAAGATCTGAATTAACCGCAGGGAAAGTGGGAGTAATGAGTTGTCAAACCAAACTTTATTTTATAGTTCTGATGTAATAAAGTATAACAATTAAAGGTTCTCTTATATAATAGGATTGAGTTATATTTGGGTTTGGGTTACCAAAATGGGACGATGAACCCAATAAGCCCACTCGTCTCTTTTAATTATATAAACATGTGTTTAAAATTAATAAAAGATGAGATTTTTGTATTATCCAAGTACTTCTTCTTAATCATCTCTCTCTATATGTATTAACTAGCTCAATTATCTCTATACGACTTACAAAGACTAAATATTTCTCTTATTAATTACCAAAATATCATTCAAAATCTTAGCACTACTAGTGGCAACCATAGTAGGAGCCTAAATGGGTACCCGGATAACAACTTCCAAAACCTTATGTGGTTTTAAGTTAATCTTTAAAATATACCAAATGATGGATTTTGATATGAAGGTGGATTCTGCCAAGATGTCTAAGAAGATGAAGACTCATGATCGAAGAAAGGCATGGTCAAATATCTCTTGTGAATGACGAGAAACATGAAAAATTACTCATGCAAGAAGAAAATGACGAGTTGCAGGGGGATATTGAGACATTAATATCTAAAATAGAAGCAATGGTAACCGCAACGGAGAAGGTCCACTAGGAAGTCCAAAAACCCGAAGGATAAGAGGGTATTGGGGAAGAAGTTACATACTCAGATGCCTAACATAATAAATACCAAATAGTTCGAATATGCAAATACCACCATTCAGTCAAAAGAGAACGCAAGACCAAGGATCTTTACAGTCCTTAGTCTTTACTATATATTCTTTGTCTATGTCTGATGAGTCTTCATCTTCTCTTAATAAGGATAACTGTTGTAAAAAATAAGAAATCATGATGGTAAACACTACCTAATGAGACATTTCAATCTATAAACCGAGAGCAAGAGCAAAGGTCAAGCAAACAACGTACTTCCTTGTATAAGAAAAAACCTCAAAAAAGTAAATAAATAACAAAAATGAAGGAAATATATGAGGATCAAGGATCCACATTCTTGGTTATCAAGAGGATAATCAATTTTATACTAATTTTGATCAATTTATTTATGCAAGAACAAATAAGGGTCACCAATATAGTCAAGGACACAACTGAGAAAGTCTCCCCTTTCGGAAGAAATACTCTCTGGACATCTACCGAAACAGTTCGACATATTTAAAATAGAAAAATTTGATGGGAGTAAAGATCTGGATAACAATCTATAGCACTTCAAGAACTTTATGATGAATTATGACGATAATGATAGGTTGTTGTACTGAGATTTCTCCCAAACTTTCAAAGATAACACTTGAAAATGGAATAAGCGACTTCCCCAGGGTCTATAAAGGATTTCGATATGTTTCTGGACTGCTTTCTGATGGCAGTTTTTGGGAAGTAAATAGACAAGATAAAACGGTCACATGATAATCCAGTACCGCTAGTTGATTGGGGAAAGTTTGAAACATTGCATCAAACATTTTGTACAAACTAAGAATGGTTTGGATTATTGTTATGAGGAAGTGGCTTTGGCTTCTTTTAGGCTAAAGATTCTTCCCTAAGACTTAGATGATAACTTGACTAAGAAACAAGCCTTATCCTTTGGGGGTTTGTTAGCATAGGCTAAAAAGCAAATTAAGATGGAATATTAAAGTAGATTAAAATTGATCCATTTGAATAGACATGTTCAACAAGCTACTACCTCGAGCTAACAAGAATAACAGGCTCAGACAATCACTAATTTTAATCTGAATGATACAAATCAGAATTTACCCCGACCTGTGATATACCAACTCTCACAAGGTCAGCAGTATTAATCCAAGGAAAATAAATAGGTCATATTCGATCACTATGTAGAGCTACCAAAGAGAGTTGTCACTTTATTTGATGATGCAATAAAAAAATTCAGTTTAGAAAGCCACTCCTAATCCAGAGTGCGAGGGAGAATCAAAATAGCCGTTTTTGTAAGATTGCATTATATTGAAGCCAAACTCCACACCTTAATTGATATAGAAATTTAAGCACTTTTTTCAAAGCATAATCAAGGAATCGATCACAAGCTCCAGTTGGTAGTCAAACCATACCCCGGAAGGAAGCAATAGAAGGTTCCATAAAGTAAGAAAACTATTATGTTAATAATAAGAACATATAATATTTTGATGTGTATTTTGAGTATTTTAACCCTGATCATAACCGAACTAGTATCATGGTGACTGATGAACCTAAAATGTAGGAAATGTTAAAAATTTGTGTGATTTTTGTAGTAACTAACTATTTTTGGTAAATATACGGTATCATGTCCTTCAGGTTGTTTGAAAAAGAGAAATGTTATTAGTTTGACAACTCAGTACGAACGCAAAATGTCTACTATGAAAACCCTAACTAATGACCTCACATCAGTATGGTCTTCGGCTTCATCAACCAATTTTATCAGATTAGATCCAGAGGACATCGATTTAATTTGTGTTTTTGTCTTTTCAGGGATAGGTGACCTATCTAAAAAAATATGACCCATAGCCGACTGCTCCCAGAACACGCTTAGAGATGCTGGAACTTCTTTATCATGTTCTCTTTTTTCCTCATGATCGAAAGTTACCTGGCCCTATCTTGCTACTATAGGGGTAGTTTTGTTTACAAGTGACTTATCATCAGTACCCATTTCTATGAAAGATGGTCGGTGTTTGTTGCTATTTTATCTATAAAACCATGTCGGCTTCGAATAAAAAGGTCTTGAAACAAAGAACTAAGCAGTAGAAGATGGAGGCTTATTTGAAATGCAGTGTCTTTTGTAAGGGAATGTGCCTTAGTAGTCAACAGTTTTAGTAATGATTATTGGTCGTTCGGGTTCTGGAAAACCAACAACTGGTCTAGCTTTGTTATCATCTTTGGCTTTCTCTGACAGGTGTAACCAACCGTTTAAAGAAGTGGCAGCATTGAACATGCAAATATAAAGATAAGATGTCGCCATAAAAGTATTTTGCGATGGATATCGAACTAGAAAACTATATGTTCTTGTGCTATAAGTTTAGATATTCTCTTGTTATCTCTAGTAATTGCTAAAAGAGTGAAATGATGCTAAATGAGGGAGTAATTATGGAGAAATAAAGGAAATCCCAATAACATTTTTTCGCAAGCCCAACATGCTAAGCGTCGGGAAGTTGAAAAATCTCCCCCAAAAGTTGTTTACTTAGAGAAGTGGAATCATTTCAAAAAGTTAGCATGTTTCACCATTCAGAGGGAAGGTCGTAGGCCAAATATTTCCATGATACGTGTAACAATAATAGAATTCTAAATAACCATCTCAAAATACCGTACATAACTATATCCAACCAACTTCATAAACCACTCAATATTATTTCTCCCATGCGTGATGAGATCAACTCGAACTAATTAAAATGCATTAAGTATTGTTTTATTCAAGGTCGCTTTAAGTCTAAGTCCTCCCGAATTCTCGTGAGGTCATGAGAGAGAAAATCCACTAAACTTACGACCTTCTTATTTATAATACTTTTTGGAAAACTTTATGGTGGAATTTATTATGTAATATCTACATGAACCACAAGAATATATAAATATTAAAGAAGGGAAAGATTCTGACATCCAAAATCATAGTATTAATACTGTTTGCGGGACTCATTATTCTAGTAGATTTAAGAACATTTTGGACTCCCACGCTCTTTGAAGGAATTTTCGTTCTTCCACAGTCATTGATAGTGAACCCATATCGACAGTACGTATGGAAACTAATCATGCTCCTGCAGCAAATCCTTCTAGTTTTTCTTTTTGGCATTAGTCCACGTCGAAGATGTTAGGTAACCTAAGTTGAAGTATGCAAGAAATTTTACTGAGTTGCGTCAAGATTTCAAGAATATATGATCATAGGTATGATTATACTGATCCAAAAAATTATAGCGAAAAAAATGAAAAGCGGAGGGTTCCTAAAACGTGAATATTCAATTTCTAGAAGCTAATTATACTTCATTATATAATAAAGAATATTAATTTGTATTTTTCACCTATATCTAGAAAATGGGTCCTTGTTTTCTATTGTGCCAAGATCTAACGAATTTCATAAAACATATCCAGCTTTTTCTAAGCCGAGTTGTACAGAATGCCTGGAGTGTTCTCATGACCGTTATCATACTTGCTCAGAAATGTTACGAATGTTTTAATGTCATACGTTTTTTGTAAGAGGAAGTTGAATTTGCGAGTGGAGCTAAAATTCAGATTTTATAATCGTTACTTTTCTTAATGTTTCTTAGATAGTATTAAAGACTTTTTTGAATGCATTAACCATGTTGCACTAAAGTTGTGAAAATACAAATGCACATGTTCTTAATATTCTGCAGATATTAGTACTTGTTGATGAGGGTAGAATTTATTCGACTGACGAGTCAAACCGGTGGACTAATTGTCTAGGCTAATAGGCCCAACATATCCAACAAAACTAACAGGCCAACATGCCCAACAGGCCCATCACTGCTGCTATAAGGTAGCTTATATTTTCTTAGTTAGAGGGACAAAAGTTTTGGAGGAGTTTGACTTTATGTGGTCTTCGCTCTAAGGTTTCCTTATGGTTTTCTTAGTTTTTTTCGTCTTTCACCTATCAGATAAAGTTAGGAACATGTAGAATCTAAAGTATCGACAAAACTAGTCCTCACTCAAAATTCCTCGCAATGACTAGGGGCTACACTGATGAGGGTAGAATTTATTCGATCGACGAGTCAAACTGTTGGACTAATTGTTTAGGCTAATAGGCCCAACAGATCCAACAAGCCTAACAGGCCAACATGCCCAACATGCCCATCATTACTGCTATATAAGGTAGCTTATATTTTTTTTGTTAAAGGGATAAAGGTTTTGGAGGATCTTGACTTTATGGGGCCATTGCTCTATGGTTTCTTTATGGCTTTCTTGTTTCTTTTCGTCTTTCACATATCAGTTGTTGTAAAACCTTTTAAAGTAGGCTTAGAGTTAAATATTGTGCTCTATGCCAAAATTGATGCTGGAGAGAAATTATAAACTGAGCTTTAAAATAAAACTGTTTCTGTAGACAAGCTGGAAGTTGAATTAGAAGCCAAAATGGAGGACAAAATTTAGTTTGGGAATAATATTTTTTTAAGGCACTACTGGTGGTACAAAAACATAAGGTTCTAAGGAGTACCCATATTAAGATCGCTTTTATGTTTATGTTTGGTTTTTTTCTTCATAAGGTAAATCGTGTTCAAGATGCAGAAATTTCTTCATTCCGCCACAATATATGTTTGTGCTACCAATTTGAATGAAGAAAATGGGTTATAGACATTAGAGAATATTGAGCATGTAAAATTTAAGGAACAATGCATGACTGAACGACAGAGACTTTAGAAAAAACTGCATACAAAATTGGTTCAAAGGGAAATGTTAGAAGAAACTCTGGAAACCAAACGTACTTATTGGGTTGAAATTGAAGCCAAGTTCTAAGAATAAATGTTAAGCGCTAATTATGATGCATTATCATAGGTTCAATCAAAAGTAGTTTTTACTTTTCAAAAATAGTACCAAAATCTAAACTTGGACAATTTATGGTACTATATCCCTAAGTGAATAGACCAACAACTTGAGAATGGATTGACTCTCCTGATCATCAAATTTTTTTCCTTCAATAAATGAAAGTTATAATGTTGCTAAACTTCTTGAGGAGGTTAGGGATAAATAGTGGAACATGTTGTGATTTTGAATGATTGCGAGAAATATGGTACTTCTACTGTTGTTATTCCAGTAATTATTTTTTCTTGTGTAAAAAGTTTGATGCCTTTCTCCAACCATATTGTAAATGGATTTTTGGTAACTCGATATTCCTGCACCTATCAAAACTTGGAAGAACAATTGATATTGTCTCAAGATCTTAAAATCAATCTATTTAGTATCGTTAATCTTCCTACCAATATATGTACTTATTTTGTCTTTCTTGGGGATCCGTTGCCGCTAAGTTTAAGAGTTGAGTATGATATGCTTTAATTCATTTCTTACTAATCATCTAGATTAACAAGTTTCTAGACCGTACACCAAAGGTACACTTATTTGGTTTAACTTGAGATTAGCGCATATGATATTTAAAATGGTTTTATATAGGTTAATTAAATGATATTTTTTTTAAAAAAATTACAACCAACATGTACCAATGTATAATATATATTATTTCAAAAGAATTTAGAAAAACTAATAATCTTTAAATAGTAATTAAAATTGACATAATCATAAGTTGATAACCATTGTGAACATACAAAAGGACATTGTTCATTTTTATTTAGAGTTTCCCCTTCAAAGCCATACTTCAAAAAAGTCTAATATTTTAGGATGAAGGGGAATGTAATACCCCACTTTATTGTTCTATATAAAAAAAACATATTTAATCTTGGATATCATGATAAGATAAATTTCCTTCTAATATGATTCAAATTTTAACAATGTACATAATACTCCATTTAAATTGATTTTGTTTCTCTTCTTTTATTTTATTTTCAGTATAAATAAATTTATGACGGGAAACCATTAGTCAAAGCAAAAAACATTGTCTTCTTTAGTTTGGTTGGAAGAAGATGAAACACCAGCTATATAAGAGTTTTTTTTAAGTTCGGTTCATCTACTCTGTTACAAGAGTTTAATGATTCAGATGGTTATTATGAGGAATATAGTGTTTCCTATAATAGGTTTTTTGGATTTTACAAATTGAAGATAAGTTCTCTAAGCTACTAGTCTTGATGAAATCCTAGCTGATGAGCTACTACTTGAGCAATTAGTATCATCAGCGTCATATTTCTGATAATTTAATGGATCAAAGTCACAATTTAATTCTCTAGCTTTTGGCATGTTACTTGATGAATGAATAATGAAAATAAAATTATTTAGAGTGATGTGGGAAGTTGTAGGTTAAATTTAAATGTTTAAATGACGTTAGATATCATAATCAAGTGAGTAAAATTTTGAAATAAATGTCATACTTAATAAAAATGGCATATAGAGTATTTGCTATTAAAGTAGGAAGCGTTGCTTCTAAAAATCAAATTTAGAGAGAATAACTAGACCCTGAATATGTAGAGGTTAAAATTTTATAAATAAAACTAAAATGGATGTTTCTTATATATAATATAAATAGCTAAATTGTAGTCATTCAACGTAACTAAATGAGTGGTTTATATTAAATGTCATACTTGTTAGAAACAAAGCGTCATAATACTATTGTTTAGAAGTACGTAATAATATTATTAAAATTAATCATAATTTGTGAAATAAATTTAGACACTAAAATTGTTTTGGAAATGATAATATCTTTATACTTTTTTTTATTTTTTAAGTGATTTTTAAAAATATAGTACGTATAATTTAATATTATGGGATGTCTTGATAAGATTGTATGTTGTTGATATTAATATTTGTCTTTATTACGGGAATAAAAAAGTTAATATCACCAAAGTAACGACGTTAGCAAATTCCATCATGAAGACGAAAAGATAGATAAATAACCAGCATAGTACATAAAAAGAAAGTGTCGACAAGATAACTAGCTAAAAACATCGGTAAAATGGTGGAATAACATAATAAGATGAAAGTATCATCACCTAACATTACAAGTAAGGTCCAAATGAAGACATGAATGACTTAGATAATAAAGGACTTGAGATAGATGTAATGTATTACTACAATTCTCATGGTAGTTGAGAGTAAAATAGTAATATTCTATAAAAGAGTTGACGCATATTATAAGATACACATATCATTTATCCCAAATATTTAAGATTAAATTAAATAAAAAAACTAAGAAGTTCAATCACTATAAAATTGGTTGATTCTTGAGCTAATAATACTCCTTCATATGTACTTTTAATCATATATAGTATTATCCATTTGACAATCTTGTAGGGATTAATTGCAGCTCGGTTAAACGTCAACAGAAGCTACAATAGTGAATTTCCTTCCTAAAACCTAAGGCTTCTCTAAGATCTTAAATCACTAAGTGATGTAAGCATGAAAGCGGTTTGGTTGTAGAATTTCTTGTTTCGAGAACAGTCACAAGTTGAACAGATTCAGATAATAGCGTAGAAGAATGTTGGTTTGACTCATTGCTGTTTGAAGAACACTCACAAACAAAATCAAATCAACGGAGATGATAGATATAGAATGGATCGAGTTTCACACAAAGGTGATGAAAATCTGTTAAAGAGTAACACTCCAAACTCAATTCCGAGTAAAAACAAAAGGATCAACTAAACTTGTTTCTAACAAAAATAGTTTAAAGTCATATTTTTTTCGGAAAAATATTTTGAGTGGAAACTAATTTTTATTCATAATTTTATAAATTCTTTGAATCTCAACAACAAAAACACTATAACGCTTATTTATAGCCTTACAAAAACATATTAATAAAAACGAAATAAATCTTTTGAATCTTTTAAAAGATAATTATATGAGTTTAAATACTTAAAGAGCAACTCTTGGATCTTTAATATGAAATTCTCATTCAATCTCTTAAAACAAAATTAAATAAGTTTAAAAACTTAAAAAAGTATTCAAGTTTCGGATCTCGTATCATTTTTTCATTAAACCTTCTAGATGAATTTTAAGTGCTCTATTGAACCTTTAATATGTGGAACATGAGTTGGACACTATAAATATCATTTTCAATGGATTTGTTGCGACTTCGGCGTCCTTTAACAAAATTGACCCATAAACTTTAGCCTTCAAGTCAAAATTTTAGACCTTATCGAGAATTATAAGCGTGTTTTTTGTTTTTTTTCCTTGTTTTTTTTATCTCTTTTGTAGATTCTGAAAACTTTAAGTTAGGAGCAACATATACTACTTTTAGTTTAAAACACTGCAGTTTTGGTTCGTAAGTGCAAACTTTATAAGTAGTTCCAACTGGGATGGATGAAGCATTTGTGGCCATTGATAATGTTCTTACTCGTTAAGTCCACCAAATAAAATAAAGGTTTAGTTGTAATTTTACGATAAAAAAATAAAAATAAGTTTTATGCTAAATGTTTATCTAGTCGTCTTTCTTTGTTTCTTTTTTTTCATGATATTATATTTTCTACATGGTATTAGAGCGTAATTTAGTGGACAGTTGTTTTAACTGTCCGCCGGAAATAACAAATCGGTTTTCGGATCTAATATGTGCAGCCAAAATCAAACCGATCTGATCGAGAGACAAATGATGTCGATATTTCTTTAATTTTGGACAGTGGGTTCGAGACATCTAGTTCTTCAATATGATTGGTTGATTATGATTCGGTGCTACGGTTCCGAAGAAATCGCTACTGGAATAGTGCATCAGTTTTGTTCGTAAAACTGTGATTTAAATTTTGATTTTGATTGGGAATTAGATTTGAATTTTGATTTTGATTTGGTATTTGAATTGAGTAATGAATTAAGTTTTAGATTTGGATTTGGCATTCAAATTTCATTTGGAGTTTAAATTTTGTTTGATTTTTTGACTTTGTCTGACGTTAGCGTAGATAGACGTTTGTTATTTGGATTTGGTACAGGTTTTGTTTGGATTCGTTTAGATTCATTTGGGGATTCGGGATTGGATTTCAATTATGGTACTAGAGTTTGGTGTTTGTTTTTTGCTGCAATTTTGATTTTTATTTTGTGTAACAAAATCACAATGGAAAAATAAACATTGCGAATTTGAGAAAAGCGGCTAGAGATAGAGATATAAGACCTATGCCCATTAGCTCATATAATTTGTTTATAAATAATATCGGACAAAAATATTTTACTCGGAAAAAAATATTCTACATCTATACCATAATGATAAGTTTGATAACCATTTGTGGAAATAGCAAAAGGACATTTGTTCATTTTATTTAGCGTTTCCCAAAGCCATACCTGAATAAAAACTAGTTCATATATACATAGGTACATATGAACTAGTTTTCATCAATTTTCTCAAGATTCCTTCAAATCTTTGGATTTTAAACTCTCAAAATGAAGTTGGAATAAAACTACTCATTCTCTCAAAATTGAAGACCGCTAAAAGACTTTGGCGATCTGTTTTAGTCTAAATTTTAATATCCATCCAATGTATTCAATTTTAAAACTCTCGGTCTTTTTTTTTACTCTGTTTGGAATTTGTCAAAGTTTAATAAATGATCCAAAAAAAGTTGATGGAAAAATAATTAAAACCAACTACCATAATCATAAATTGATAACCATTATGAACATAACAAAAGGACATTCGTTCATTTTATTTAGCGCTTCGCATTCAAAGCCATACTTAATAAAAACTAGTTCATATATACATAGGTACATATGAACTAGTTTTCATCAATTTTGTATCAGTTCTATACACTGAAATGTTGGAAGTTACAATATGAACTAACATATATCCCCAGAGTGACATTTAAAAAGAACATGCTTTATCCGGATAGTATCTTAATGCACACAGCAAAAGCCAAATAAAAATCCAAACACTGATGTAAAAGATGCAAAAGAGGCCTCCCCTCAAGTCACTGGATGATACAAGATGGGGTTGGACCATAGGGGTCATTAACCACTCTGTAATATTCAATATGAGGTTGGCAAGGGGGTTGATAATATAGCGGTGGATAACTTGGAGTTGGAGATGGAGCCGGAGCAGGAGCAGGAGGTGGAACCGGGGTCGGAGCTGGAGTTGGTGGTCTAACAGCAGGTGGTGGTGGCCTGATTTCTTCAACACTTTCTAAGCTGGCGTAGCTTAACTTTCTCCTCAAAGTTCTAGCCAAGGAGGCTGCATCTATTCCTACGCCTTTCACCACCAACTTGTCCCTGTCGTCGCCTCCAATAGCAATCTCCTCCACACCTGTACGTGTATAATAACCGCGAACAATATAACTTTTCATAATGTTTTTTTTGATTCTGGAGTAAAATCAAAGATATATTACCATCTTCTTGAGATGCTATTTTCATGGCATCTTGGCGGCATTTGTCACAATTTGCTCCCACCTTGACGACTATCTTCTTTCTCTGTAGAATTCGCCAAATTGATGAAATATTCACAATATCATATAAATATATACACTAATGCTATAAATATAAATAGTATTGTATTTTTACCGTCATGGTATTCAGAACCCAAGGAGCTAGATATGTATAGTGTTATGGATGCACCAACTATATCTATATATATGTCTCCATGTCTTCTTATATATAGGCAATGGAATTCAAAACCATGCTTTACATTCAATTCTAATTATTGAATAATGACATAATAGTTTAATTACTGTTCCCCTTCGTTGGCTCTATTGACTCCAAAAATATGACATGCAAGTCAATTCAACTTGTCAATTTGGTTTCAAATGGTATTATTTAATTGGAGGAATTAATATGACAGTTTTCTAGCAATTGGAGAATGTAAATGTAGGACAATATATTATTTCTATTATAAATCTTAATAATTATAATGATACATCTACACTATACATATATAGTTAAGCATTGTTGGAATTCAATAGTCATTAAGTGTAACAAGAAAGATCTAATTGAGCGGGGTGTTGTTAGTACAAGAAAATAAGAAGTATTTGTTATTATAAGCCCGAATATATTCGTTCAACCTCAAATATAATACAGGAAAGATATGTCTGAATTTGGAACGAAAATAGAGAAAGCACGATAGGATCCAAATATGAAGATGTCACATAAGAAATTTAATAAGAACGTAATGGAACTTTCGCGTGTTGCTTCCTAGAAACCTAGAAATGAGGGTGTTCTCAAGAGTGGTCACAACGAATCAGAAAAAATTAAGTATCATGAAGGCAAGATTGGAGCTTTATAACTTCACAAAGAGAGCTTGGCCAATGTATTCTACATTCGAAATAAAAATGTCGTATATTTCGTCTTGAGGTGGGGTATTAATCCAGAAATGTCAGTTATGAAATGGTAAGATGTGTTTACTTTTTCCGATAAATAACATTTTTATTTAACATGCATTCAGAACAAATTTTGAGTGAGTAATTAAATGATAACAATTGATATTATTCTAAAATTTGGAAACATCAAATTAACTAATTTGGGATATAGATTTCCTTTTAACAACATCTAATAACTAACCGATGGAGTATATAAATATAGTATTGTTTGTTTTGGAATCAGGTATATTTCTATTTTTATATCTCGCCACTTCCAAAACTAGTTTAGTTTATATATGTTTTTATTTATATATCATTAATATTTCTTGTGTATAGTCAAGGTAGGAGTTTGATCGCGCTTAACAAATCCCATTATTCATATTTGATTTAGTATTCCGAAAGAACGTGTTATTTTTTAAACAAAAAACGAATATGTTTTAAAATTTAACTTGCATTTAAACATGATCAAAATTTAACTTGGCGGCTACATAAAAATAAATTTATTAAAAAAACGTTCAAAAACACATTATTTATGTCGGTGAATGTAGTGTCTAACACATCTTATGTTATAAAAAAAAGTTTGTTAATTGAAATAACAAATGAAGAAAGGAGAAGACAAGAAGCCAACTCATAAGGAGTCTAAATATAGGGATTTGAAGAAGATAAAAGGAAAAGACTCGTGAAGTGAAGTCAACCCTAGATTTAGACTGTCTACTCTTGCCAAAGTAGTGTACATAAACTTGGAGCAAAGTCTTACTTTGAGTTAAAATCTTTGGTGAATTCATTCACAAGTTATTAGTGTTTACAAGCCCTCGCTTCTATTTTCAACAGTGTGTTATTATAAGATATACATAGAGAGATAATATACCTTAATAAATAAGGTTGTACATTCACGTGCATGTGAATACCTAGGCAACAAACTTGTAACATATTATTGATTCAATGTATATTTAGGTCATGTATTAAGATGTATTTATAAGGGGAAATAAAAAGAATTACAGAAAAATATAATCATTTTTTTCTCTTTCTTTTTGACTTGGTATAAAAGTCTCAAACCTTCAGTTGTTAATCACGATTCACCAACCTTAAGCTCAGACTCAATAACATCAGGGTGTATACCCATTGACCCTTCCGTGAGTAACGAAACCTTGAAGCTAAACCAAATTAGTTGGAGGGTTTATCAGTGGTGATACAATTTATTATTCAAAATTAACGACTCAGTCACCATGCAATATAGTTGAGAACCCATATTATAACAAATGGGTTGTTAAGACCAACTACTCTTAGGTTATCTTTACAACACCATACGCCACGAGGTAAAAGCTCAGATGATGGAGGAGGAAACCTCAAAAATCTTTTTCAATACAGCCACAAAGTTGTATGGATCAAAAACAAGGTGCATGATAAAATATTTTAAGTTTGAGTTTCAGATGACCATAAAGGGAAGCTCGACTATGGAGGAATATCTTAACAAAATAAAAGATATATATGATAACTTCACCTTAGCATGTGCCTTTATTTCAATTGATGATCTAGTGACACATGCAAAGGTTGGACTAGATTCAGAATATACCCTTATTGTTATGAGCCTAGTATATAAGAAATTATTTAATTGGTTAGATTTATAAATCTTTCTTTTAATATTTGGAGTAGGTTGGAGCGGCTAACTAGCCTACAAAGTTCTACAACTAATCTTAAACTAGCTCGTACAAAGTATGTTGCATAAAAATCAAAAAATACACCACAAAACAATAACAATCATAGAGACTAGAATAATCGCTACCAGAGAGGACAATGTCGGTGTTTCAGAGTAAGGAACACCTAATCCAACAATCATTCAAATAATTACATAGGCAAAAACAACAATATAGTAGGTAAATGTGATAAATTGAAACCTAACAAACCCGCATGTCAAATTTATTCAAGATATGGTCATACTACACCAGTATGCTACTTCAGGGATGACCACACCTAACAAAACTTTTATGACTGAAACTGATTAGGAAACCTATCACATAAAATCAACGTTTTGAATCTTGGTGGTGTACTGACAGTATTGTTAGCCATTATAACAGCCAAAAGGTTAGTTACTCACCTATGAAGTCTATTTTTGTAGGTAGTGGATAAAAGTTAACAATTTGAGATGTAGATCAGTCTAAAATATTTACTCATACTTATTAACTTATTACGTTGAAATACATATTAAATGTTCCTAAAATAACAAAACTCTACTTTCAATTTAGCTAGTCACTTCTCACAATATTGTATTTGTAAATTTTTATAGTTATGGTTGTATTGTGAAGGACAAGCAAATAGGACGTGTGCTTCTCGAAAATACATATGAGAATGGCATCTACTAGATGGAAGACCTACTTAGTCTACTATTTTCCAAACCTGAGTCATCTAAACTTCTAACTATGTTTTCAATGTTAAGTATAGTTTATAAGTTTCAATCAAGTTTAAATGTCATTTCTAATTCTTTAAATGATGGTTAGTCAAAAAAATTTGGTCATCCATATAACAAAAATAAAATTAGTTGTGTTAAAGCATTGTAAGGTATCTTATATTTTTAGTAAAGGACTGTCTTTTTTTATTATTTTCAATTAGGAAAGTTTCATGTTTTATCCTATTCAAATTAAACATTTTAGTCTACTTATGTTTTAAACTTAATTGATACTAACTTTTAGGGACCCTCACTAGTAAAATCCAAAACAATCTTCAGATACTACATCTACTTTCTAGATGATCACATTAGATGTAGCTGGCTTCATCTAGTAAATGATAAAAGTGATTCCTTTTCCACCTTTATAAATTTTGAAACATTTGTTAAAAACTAATTTTAAAGAAATAGTATGGTTCTATAGTCTGATTTGAGAGGTAAATTTAGATATTTTGCCGCATTAGCTAAAGAATCAAAGTTTCTTTTAAAATCATCTAATCCATATACATCTACTCATAATGATAGAATCGTGAGAAAACATGGGCATATTGTTAAAACATGTGTAAAACTTTAAGTACAGTCTAATTTACCTTACATGTATTGGACATAAGCTTTCTTAACAACAACCTTTTAAATAAATATACTCTGATTAACTATCATAGAAAATATTTCTCCATATGAAAAATTTTACAACAAGAAGCCTAAGTATTTAGCACTTAGAAAATTTGGTTGTGCTTGTTTCCCTTGTTTGAAACAATAAGAGTCATACAAATTTTAGTATCCCTCGTCTAAGTGTGCTCTTAAGATACAGTGAGACTCAGAAGGGTTATATTTATCTTAGTTCTACAAGAATAATATATAAATTTTATTTTTAATGAAGTGGAATTTCCCTTTTCTAATGGTTGTAGCTAAAAAAGAACCCTTAAGATCATGAAATATTTTTCCTTTTTATTTTTATACGTTATTTTAAACAATATGGGCAATGTTTAGTTTAAAATGTAGAGTATGTAGAATATAGTCTAAGTAACTCTATCAATTCAACGAAATTGCATATTATAGACCCGAGAGATTTAATTTAGGTATGATGGACTATTATTTCATCAAAAAACAAATAATTATATGTTTCGATTTTTAGATTTTTATTTAATTAAGTTTTTATCGTACTTTTGTTTAGGATAAATTTTTTGACTTAAAACTGAATTAAAAACCTAATTATAATATTTTATATAGTTATATTGTGAATATAAATTTTTAAATCAATATTAATAATTTAAATGTATTAGTTGTTATATAAATAACAATAATTTGTTTTTCACCAAGTAAAGGATTCCACGTCTAATAAACATAGAAGTTTGCATAATAATGAAGAGATTTATAATAGAAATTGTTGGGAATATGGGGATCCGGTCCGCATATTCCTCCTCCGTATATAAGTAAGAACACAACCGATTTCAACACTAGTATGATATTGTCCGTTTTGGAACCCGAAGGCCCTCACGGCTTTGCATTTGGTCCACGACCAAAAGGCCTCATACTTATATACCACTAATCCTTTCCATGTATTACTAATGTGTGATGTGGAACTTTGGTCGCTACCCTAACAAATCCTCCTCTCGAACAAAGTACCACTTTAGCCTCCTCTCAATTGACCTTCATCTGCTCACTCTAATGAGGTTGGGGCTGCCTGATCTCTAGAGCCTTTACAGCGGATCTATCTAATCTCGACCATCCTGCCTTGTTCCTTAGTGCCACTCCAAACAAGTACCACCGTCTTGATACACTCCAATCAAGCCACACTGCTTGATGAGCAACGGGCACTCCAAACGAGGATCTCTCCAATCAAGACATAGTGCTTGATGAGCCATGGGCACTCCAAACAAGGATCTCTAGAGCAGATCACCTTGAGCATGGCTACTAATTCATCATGTTCGACTAATGAGAATTTCACCCACATCACCCACCACATCGCGTATTGTCTGGGCCTGGAGCTCTGATACCATATTTTGTTATTAAATCACAATGCAATTATCACAAAATGGCTCAAGCACAGAATATATGCGAATGAAAGATTTAAATGAACACATGATTTAACGTGGTTCGACAATTGTCTACGTCCACGGGCGCCGCCAGAGAAAAGAGTTTCACTATGATTAGAAAAGGTTACAGATTTCAGACTGTGTTTTGTGTCGCCCTAGTAATATATTTATAAGGAATTAATAGACTTACTAGACAATGGGCCTAATGGGCTCATACCACAAGACTAACTCAAGTGATTGTACAATATCACTATCACAGATACAAAACTGTACTACCGGATACAGTACACTGTCAAGGCACTATTCGACTCATTCAAAACAAATTTTCCCCTTGAGACGAATATCCTTTCTTCACTATCAACAAAGAACCTTCTCTTATTCTGACTCACCAAATGCCCTTAAGGCATTCACTCTATACTGCGAACACCGATCCAGCTTAGGCACTCCCTAAACTTTCGAACTGATACTGCCTTGGTCATTATATCTGCTGGATTATCGTGTGTAGACACTTTCTTCACATAAAAAATTCCCTTTGATATTATATCACGAATAAAATGATACCTGACATCTATGTGCTTTGTACGCTTATGGTGCATCTGGTTCCCTATAAGGTGTATGGCGCTTTGACTGTCACAAAACACTTTTGTAGTAGTCCTATCCAAGCCCAAATCTGCCACCAAACCTTGCAACCATATTGCCTCTTTAACTGCTTTTGTTACCGCCATGTACTCTGCCTCTGTTGTAGACAAAGCTACAGTAGCTTGTAACTGTGCTTTCCAACTGATCGCACTCCCAGCTGGAGTAAATACATATCCTGTCAGAGATCGTTTTTTATCCATATCACCTGCAAAATCAGAATCAACAAAACATCCTGCAACATCATTCAGCGATTCACCAATATCGGTTTTGTTAAAAGTTAAGCCAATGTTCACAGTATTCTTCAGATACCGAAGTATCCATTTCATTGCCTGCCAATGTTCTTTCCCAGGACATCCCATGTACTTGCTAACCACACTAACCGCCTGTGAAATATCAGGACGTGTGCATACCATAACATACATGATACTACCAACTGCACTTGCATATAGAACGTTCGACATTTGTTACAACTCAGCATCGTCCTTGGCCGCTCCTACTGCAGACAACTTCAAATGAGTAGCAAAAGGAATGCTAAATGCTTTAGCATCAAACATGTTGAATCGTTTTAACAGTTTCTCAATACTGCTTTGTTGAGACAAGTGTAATGATCCTAAATTTATGTTCCTGATAATCTCCATACCAAGAATTTTCTTTGCTCTACCCAGATCCTTCATCTCAAACTCGGCACTAAGCTGCTTCTTTAACTGCACAATGTGTGACATACTACAAGCAGCAATAAGCATATCATCCACATACAACAACAAGTAAACATAAGAATCATCTGACATATTTTGATGATACACACAACTATCATATGGACTCCTCGTGAACCCTTTTGACACCATGAATGTATCAAAACGTTTGTACCATTGCCTAGGTGACTGTTTCAAACCATACAGCGACTTTTTCAGTAGACAAACTTTGTCCTCCATATTAGGTTCGATAAATCCCTCTGGTTGTCTCATGTAGATTTGTTCCTCCAATTCACCATGTAGAAACGCAGTCTTCACATCCAACTGCTCAAGCTCTAAATCTTGCAAAACTACTGTGGCTAACAAAACTCGAATCGAACTATGCTTCACCACTGGAGAAAACACTTCATTGAAGTCGATTCCTTCCCTTTGAGTAAAACCCTTAGCGACCAGTCCTGCTTTGAATCGAGATGCCTCAACCCCTGGATTACCTTCCTTTTTCTTGAACACCCATTTACTGCCTACTATCTTCTGTCCTTTAGGTAAGTCAACAAGCTTCCATGTTTGATTCTTATGAAGAGATTCAGTCTCTTCTCCCATAGCACCAATCCATTGATCTGCCTCTGAACTCGCTATAGCTTCTCTGCAGCTACTATGTTTCTGCATCTCAACTTCTTCTGCAACTAACAGAGCATATGCAACTAGATTCGCCTGCCTTTTTGGAAGTCTAATATCTCTTCTTTCTCGGCCCAATGCTATGCTATAAGGTTGTTGTTCTGGTTCGGGCGCATTATCACCATTATCATCCGATGCTGACGCTTCACCTCCTGATTCTGGATCCACCTCAGAACCACTTGAATTATTGGACCTGCTAAGAACTGATTCTACTTCAAGCTCCACCTGTTTACTGACAACCGATCCTGATTCGACCATTTCTCCTACTTCCTTCTGAATATCTATCGAAGCAAACTCATTAAAAGTAACGTCCCTACTGATGAGAAAACCTAGAGACTTTGGAGAGGTACACCATAACCTATATCTCTTGACTCAAGTAGCATATCCTAGAAATATGCACCTCTTTGCCCTCGGCTCAAGCTTACCATCTCTCACATGAGCATACGCCGGACAACCGAACACCCTCAAATGTTCATAATCAGCCGACGATCCAGACCAAATCTCAAAAGGAGTTTTACAATCAATAGCCGTTGATGGAGAACGATTCACCAAGTAACACGCTGTATTGATAGCTTCAGCCCAAAAATCCTTCCCCACACCGGAATACGAGAGCATACTTCATGCCTTGTCACAAAGCATTCTGTTCATTCTTTCTGCCACTCCATTCTGTTTTCTACAACAAGTGCGATGGCGCACTAGTCCCTCAACTTCGCAGAACTTTTTGAACTCACGACTGCAATATTCCAACCCATTATCTGTCCTAAGACATTTGATTTTTCTTCTTGTTTGCTTCTCAATCATCGTCTTCCATTTGACAAAGGTTGAATATGCCTCATCTTTTGTTTTCAGAAAGTAAACCCACACCATCCTTGAATAATCATCAATCAAACTCATTTAGTATCTGGCTCCGCTCTTGGATGGAATTCTGTTTGGACCCCAAAGATCTGAGTGAATGTAGTCTACTGTGCCTTTAGTCTTTCTTACAGCCGATTTGCTGAATTTGACTCTAGTTTGTTTACCAAACACACAGTGCTCACAAAATCCCAATGATTCTACTTTATACCCTTTCAACAAATCTCTTTTTCCCAAAACAGCTAATCCTCTGTCACTCATATGACCAAGACGCCAATTCCATAACTTATTTTGATCCTGCCTACTTTGGCTATTACTTCCTGATGATGCTACTGCAACATCGCCCATAACAACACTCCTCTGGAGAATGTAAAGACCCTTCTGCAAACTGCCTTTCATGCATACCATTGACCCTTTTGTCAATTTGATTACACCATCTTCTGCACGATACTTGTAACCCCGAGAGTCTAGAGTCCCAAGAGAAATCAGGTTCTCTTTAACCCAGAAACACGTCAGCACGTCAAGATTCTAACAACCCCGTCAGACATTCTGATTCTGACATTACCAATACAACCAACAGTCAACGAATGATTGTTCCCTAAATAGACAGTTCCATGCATTGGCTTGTACGTATCAAACCACTGCTTGAACTGACACATGTGATATGTAGCGCCCGTATCCAATACCCAAGAGTTTTGCCCAAAGTCTGAACTCACGGATAATACATCTCCTCTACTACTGTTTTCACTATCGTCGTAATCGTTCACACCTTCAACAATGTTTACTGTATTTTCCTTTTGATTTCCTTTTTTACCATTCAGTTTCGGACAGTCTCTCCTATAATGACCCTGCTCACCGCATTCATAACAGTTTGAGTGTTTTACCCTTGACTTGGACCTCCAGTTCTTCCTTCTTACAAAAACTCGCTTTGCTTTTAGATCTTCCCTTAATCATAAAACCTTCATCTTCAGCTTGATTGTCTGGCTGCAACTGTCTCATCTCTTTTGATTTCAGTGCCCCTTTGACATCTTCTAGCGATAACTTATCCTTACCATACATAATGGTATCTACGAAGGTTTCATAGGGAGCTGGTAACGATCTCAATACAAACAAAGCTTGATCATCATCCTCAATATTGATATCTATGCTCTCCAAGTCCATTATAATTGATTTGAAATTATCTAAGTGCTCTGTTATGGACATATCTTCTTTCAATCTGAAATCATACAAACGCTTCTTCAAGTATAATCGGTTTACTACTGATTTCTCTGAGTAAAGATCTCGTAGCTTTTTCCATGCGCAGGCAGCAGTCTTCTCACCACTAATCTCGCGAAGCACATTGTCTTTCACACTCATTAAAATCCAACATAAAGCCCTTTCTTGAAGATCTTGTTTTGGCACCCGAAGGCCCTCACGGCTTTGCATTTGGTCCACTACCAAAATGCCCCATAGTAGTTGAGATATTTTCTTACTTATATACCACTGATCATTCCCATGTATTACCGATGTGGGATGTGGAACTTTGGTCGCTACCCTAACAAAAATCTCATGTGTTTTGTTTAGTTTTATAGTCTAGAGGTGTTTTAACACATAATGCTTTAAACCAATTCGAACATAACACATTTATCAAACACTCGTTACATATATAACTAAAAAGTTTAAAAAAACTATAAATTGCACACGACACACGATAATTTGTCAAATCACCGTAGTTATTCCGAGTTCATATATCATTTGGGATGTCTTATCACATAACACCTTAAGCCAACGAGTAAAAGAGTCATTCATAATCACAATAAGTTAACCATGACTAGAAAATAAATTGATGACTACTACTAAAAAGACGTTATATCATTTTACTTTATTAAAAACTAATTTTAAAATATACCAATAAACTAATCGGATTTATATTTAACAAAAATTAATAATTATTTTATATGATACAATATTTTTTAAATATTCATATAATAACAAGTAATTAGATAATTTCACTTAGATTTCGTTAGTTTTTCTAAAATTTAGAAATTTTTAACAACTAATGATTTATTTATTAATTACTTATGTTAATAAATAAATAAAATATTTTCATAATTTTTTATTTTTTTTATAATTATTCTATAATCAATTAAGAATATTATAATAATAAAATTTAATTAAAATAAAAAGTAAAACCAATAACTTATATAAAAAATATAAAGAAAAAACAAAATACTTAAAAAAGCACTAAGTTTCTAAAATAGAAATATCCTAAAATATAAATATCATCTAGTTAATTTTCCTAAAATGAACTAAAATTTCTATAAACCAAAACTTACAAATAACGTAGATTAGCGTTCGGGACAACATCATCTAACCATCATACTTTGTATTCGGAAAAATGTGTCACGAGTCTCACGACTTTCGTACTAAAGGATTTCCTAAAAAGAATAAAACAAAAATAATGAAGTTCTGTTTTTCTTTATTGTATTTGTTAGTTATGATTAGTATTAGTTAATCGGTTTTTAATTTATCGAAATCATAATTCATGCATTTTTGTATTAAATTATTAAATTTTATTTTATTCAATTTTTTATTTAATTATTATTGTCGGTTTTTAATTTTTATTATAAATAAATGTAGATAGAGATCGAAGTATGATATATTGCTTAAATCATAGTAGTACAATAGGTTCAACACGCACGGTTATAGGAAAAATATAATAAAGAGTTGTAACAAGTAAAATATTTTATTTATAAGAGAAAGTTGATACGAAGTGTTTCTGTATTATCCGAACGATCCTTTTACGTATTGAGTTTGACTCTCATTTATAGGAGTTGTACCAGACGTTTCACTGTTACATTTATTATTTATATCCGTTAGAGAATATAAATATAGATGTAACGTCTAATTTGAATTACAAATGTATTACTTATTCATTGGATATTCAAACATGCTAAAATCCCGTTCTAATTTCACATTTATTATAATTAGTATCCGGATATTACATGCTTACCATAAACAATATATTGGTTAGATATTAACACCGCGAGCATTCACTCGATTAAAGATTAACGTAGAGAGTGTCAAAAGCTCACGCGTTCCAGTCTAAGACACAACAGATTTGGCAGACCAATGCGTCCTCCATGATTAGCGATATTTAAATCTTTCGAGCAAAGGAGCGAGAAAGGGTTGATTAATCAGGTTTGGCGAGAAGGAAAGTTTAGATGAATAGGTATGCGCTTCTTCGGATGAATGACATTCATGATCTATATAATCCTAAAGAGAAACGACGATCGCATTTTCTCCGATCAAATTATAACATCGTATTTTCTCCGATCAAATTATAACATCCTTGCAGTCGTGAGGGCTATGTTTCCTTGTGAAGGGGAATCATTGACAGAATATTTTGAGGATGACATAGTTTTACTCAATTGTGTGCTATATGTGGGAGTACATATTTCCTTACATCCAATATTACTAGAGTTTTTCAAACTTTATGGAATGTTTGAGATTGAGTTGATGACAAATGGATAAAGGGTTCTCATAGGCTTAATTATAACCACAAATTGTGCCAAATTTTCGTTTAACATTTAAGATTTGTTGGCTAATATAGTCATAAACTTATGAAAGACCAGTATGTACTACTATATGTATATCCTTATCTATTATAGGGTGGTCATGGATCTTCTGGATTCTCATAAAGTTGAATATAAAATTTGCCTCATCACTAGTGTTTGGAAGACAGGAAAGCCTCGTAATGAGGCTACTATTTCCAACTATGGGATGTTTACCAATAAGTGGGTTTATTTTTTTGAATTTTTGTGTTTAATATTCCTTTAATATATACTAATTACATGTTGCATGTTTTCACAAATTGCTTATTTGTTTGTCGATAGGCATAGTTCAAAGAAGAATTTTTTTTTCCTGTTGTAATGGGAAACTTTTATAACCCGTTGCTTTCCTCAAATAACTTTCTTGTGCATGGATATTGGTCCAAAATAATTTTTTGATGTCCCTATTGAATTCGAAGATGTGGGGATGCTTGACCAGGATAAAGCTATTCCTAATCTAGAATTTGAAAGTTTCTTTATGATTTACCGGGGTTAAAATGATCAACGAGGATGTTAAGTTTTTTTGTGAGGCACAATGTGTTTGCAACCTATGTAACTGTATATGGAATCACATTTCACGAATGTGGAGTATCTCAGAAGTCTATTTAGATGGAGCGAAACGTTTAGCATACTATCATTAATTTTGAATTGTTGATAAATTCCAAGATAAAATATGTGAGATATGCAAAAATAGTTATGGAATGGCAACTTCATAATGAGGTTCATTATACCCGAAAGCTAGTGCTTATGGAGAAACAGATCAAGGACATGGAATCAGATAATAAGTTGACGAGGAAAAATATAAAATGGGTTGAATGCAGTAATATTTCAAAACTGAAAAAATACACTATGTCCTTGAAAAAAGTGCTTAAGGACTCTCCCCAATGTGATGGAAATTTTAAGGCAAAAAAGTCATCAGAAGAGGCAAACGAGGTGCCAACCTCTCCATTCAAGGATTTTAGTATTGTACAAGATTTATCTCTTCACAAACACTCTATAAACAATGTAAAATATTTTCTACTAAAACAACTTTATCGAACATATGCATATTGGAGGAAAACTAATCTCTCAGAGTCGCAGGTCGAAGATAATTAGCGTTATTATTGCCTGTTTTAATTTATCAGCTAATATTAAATATTTTTAGTAGAAAGAAATATTATTACATTTCTAAGTCGCTTAAAATGACATCGGTTCTAGTGGATTATTATTTCTCTTTACTTTCTGCATATTTTGAAGTATATTTTGCACAAGTTTTTTGTTAAGTTTGAAACAAGTCTTTTTTATTTGAAGTCATTTAAGAGTTTAGCTCCCTCTCATTGAGTGAATTTGGTTTAGTTTTCAATAGATATCATTTAATGTAGTAAGTTTTCATGTTTGATGCATATTAATTAAAAAAATTATTCTTTTATTTTAAAAAAGTCTTTTTAACTGTTCGTTTAAATAAAAAAAACATTTGTGGCTTGGTTATATTCTGATTGGTTCAAATTATCCATTTCATTTACTTAGTATATAGATTTGAAAATATTATAATTATGTTACGGAGAATGATTCATGTGACACTTAGATAGTTTCTACATGTTTTCACACAATAATAATTATGTCAAACCACTTTCTAGGTGACCAACCCTAAATATAAAAATTCGATGTTCAGCTCTAAAATCTAGCTCGGACGTATATGTACATTGGTGCTTTGACTCAAAAGTCCGTTTTCACATTTACTTATATATGATGGGAGTCATTCTCACATGTTATGCACTAACATAGAGTCCACTTTGCACATTTGGTGCTCTGACATAGTAGGCAATTTGGACATTTGATGCTCCGGCTCAAAAACCCACGTATATTTTATTGTTCAAATATATAAATATAGCAATACAAAATTTAAGATGGTATAAAAACTCATTAATAATATAGTGCTTCATTAAAACGTACTTGCACCACCATAGTAAGAAAGAACAAACTAGTAATTCATAAAAATGTAATGAGAGAGTAAAATTTCTTACAAATATTAAATATAGTTAGAGTATATACTCTTCGGAAACATAAAGTTTCAGATGTTCTACATGCTAAAGCTATGGTGAGGATGTACTTTTACATCCATTATCTTTTAAGTATTTCGATACTATTATTGTGTAAGGTCATTTCTAATTTAGCCATAACTTGTCTATAGTTTTTCTTTAGTATGAAAAAAACTCTTTTAAGGTTTTTATCCTCTACTTAAAATTCATGAAAATAAAGCTTAGAATCGTAAATGTTTTGCATTGTCATTTGGTAGTGATCCATTCAGATATGAGTTTGATATGTTTTTTTTACTAATTCCAGTTAAACTCCGGCGGCGTACATTTCTTCTTTTATCATATATGGTTATTCAAAAGAAATAAAAACTACGTATGTTGGGACTACAATCTTCATTACATAGACCATAAAAATAGTGTTTCTCTTTTTATGCTTCATATCGTGGTTATCTATATTTATAATATTTATTGGAAGAACTCGACACACCTCTCTACATAACCTTTCAGGAGATATTGTATCCATCAATAAGGGTTCAGTTAGTACTCTTAACTTGGTAATTTTCGTGAGGCTGGAATGCAGCCGAGAAGGTTTGTTGTATTTATCTAGTATAACAAAACAAATATAGTTCCCCGTTTGGAATTACAGTCCAATTTCAGAGGCTATGACCAGGAACCCATACCTCTAAAATATTATTAGTTCTCAGAAAGTGTATAAATTTTTTGGCTCAAATTCTTTCCATGGTTTATGTATCCACCCATTTGTAAAAGTAGTTGACTTTCACCAAAAGTTACTAGCGAGCCATTGATACTTTTGGTAAGAGTCCTACAATATCCAAGCATCGCCTTTTGAAGGGAACAACTTTGTAAATTTACTCCATTAGTATAACCGAGAATTAAGTTAAGTTTATAAGTCGTTGACGTGTGTCACATCATTGCATAAAATTCCACAACATTAACATGTATTGTAAGATAGTAGTAACCCTCTAATTAGATTCGTCTAAGAAGTGATTTATACCCGTAGTGGGCACATATTTAGCATTCGTGGAGTTTGATCAAAATATATTTATCCTTGATTTTATATTGCTTTTATACTAATTTAATTGTTAGTTTTAATTAATTATGAATAAATATACTCTCATTTGGTTATTTATTTATTTATTAGTGAAATTGGAGAAAAAAAAGCAAAAAAGAGTTAAGATTGCAGATAGAAGCTATAATTAAAGAAGAAGATAAAAGCCAAGGATTTGAAGATAATTAGAGAAAGAATAAAAGAAAGAAAGGAAAAAAAGATAAGAAATTAATTTAAGATCACTATCTTAATATATTAGTTTCCTAAAGAATAAATTATAATATCTTTATTATTTAATTTAAAAGAATAATATAATTCTTTATAAAGATTATGATTTTATTTCTTGGGAGAATAAAATATTTGGTCTTCTATGGAGATTATGGTTAATTAAAAGCCCATAACTCTTCCTATAAATAAAACCTTAATGAATGAGATAAAAGGACCGTCAACACAATCTAGTTTTCTTTCTGTCTTCTTATTTTTTTTTCTTATTAGAGTCATGCTCAGTGGGAGCTAAACCTTTTTGTTCTAGGGTTATTAAACCTATGTGGAAACAATTTTTGATTTAGTATATTTTCTTTATTAATTTAGTTTTTGTTTTTAACTTTAGTATTGATGTTAATCCTAATCCTAATGTTTTCAATTTCCTACGGGATTTATAGACAAGCCAAAGGTCTGCAATTGTTGCGTCAAATTCGTTCTTATTGTTTGAGGCATAGATACCAAATTTGATTGGTTAGTGTAGGTCTTACCATAAATGTCACTTAATTATATGTCAACTTTATTGCCCATAATGTTTGGGACCCGTTCAATTTAGATTGTGCCCATATTTTGGGAATATCTTCTAGAGTGGTTGGCCTTTATATTTTGGGAATATCTTCTAGAGTGGTTGGCCTTTCAGCATAAAATTCAATGACAAAGTCAATTAGAGCTTGGAACTTTATTATATTTCTTAGTTTGAATTTAATATTAAAATCACCAAACTCCAGAGACCCTCGAACTTGAATTTGTACGATATGTTGGGCTAGTTAATAACATTTCTCATAGGAAAATGGTTCATACCACAAATATGTGGCCATAGAAATATGACCTAATTTTTACACTCAACACCAAAATATATCTAACACTAACTTATCGAATGACAAGTACCGAGTTTCAGCATCGAGAAGGGATCTGGTGGCATACAAGCCTGTCAGGCTGTTTCTTATTCATTCACAGAAATTGTGCAAATACTGTGAGAATTTTAGGAGATAGGTCATAGCCTTCTGCGATTCAGTTCAACTTTGAATCGATTCAAAGTAGTCAACCTTCCTATGAGGATTTGGACCTTGTTGATTGCTCGAGGGGGGTTGATAACTGCTAAATTTTGTACTTCAGTAAGGTAAAATTATATTCATTTTCACTAACTAAGTAGTTTAAATATTATCCAAAGAGGACTCTGAAAGTGAATGCTTTGTGATGGATTTTTAAATTTACTTTTTGAAGGTTGTCAAAAGTTTCTTCTATGTATACAAGGTGGTTTTTTGTTTCTTGACTTGTGACTATGATATTTTTTATACATGCTTGAACATTCCTTCCAATTTTAATAACAAAAGTTGTGTCCACCAAATATTGATATATCTCCTCTACACTTTCAATGCAGAACTAAATTATCTTGTAATAACGTAAACTTCACCCAACCATGAAGGCAATATGTTCTTCCTAATCCGTATATATGGAAATAAACTTATCAATTTTTTGGATTAAAAATTAATCCTACAGGCATACTTGTTTGTCGTTCAATCCAACTCAATGGGTTGACCTCAACAATGATATCTTTGGATTTGGCACGAAAGATGCAATATTGTATTGGCTGGCAATTGTTTTCATATAGATAGATTGTGGCATAATGTCGAGTTCGGTACTCCTAGAACATCATGCATTGACCAATAAAAAATATCCTACTTGTTGGATAAAAAGGTTAATAATTTAGTTCACAAAACTTTTGTAGGTTATGCCCAGTACAACCTATTTGTCTCATTCCAAGTTTTATTGTTTCAATTTATTTCTCCTGTTATACTATTCAAGGAGGCTTCCACAAATTGTTTATATGTTGTAAGACTATGAAGGCTATTACTTTTTATCTTATAGGAGAAAAGAAAGTATCACAATATTTTTAATATACATTATGCCCATTGTAAATTCTATAGATCTTTTTATTAACTCCAAATATTAGTTACTGATGCATATTAAACACGATCTTGTTCATCTTCTCGAGTCAATAAATCTTGAAAATAATGTTGTATGATGAAATATTTCCTACTATCATAAAGACACAATGCATATTTTTTATACACTCTCTCTTTACTAAGGTGATAATTTTAGGTTCCAAAGACTAGAGTTTCGACTCCACAAAAACTCGTCATGAATCTGTTAGGTTTATCGAGGTGTATACCTCGTATTTTATTGTAATTTATTTTAGAAAATGATATTCACCAAGTTTTATAGCGCTGATGATTACTAGATCGTCATTCGATCCTATTATCCTACTTAAATTGTTGTTTTTGCAGCTGATAAGGGGAAAATATATTCTAAAGATAAATTAAAGCTTATGTTATATGTTAGACCTCAAGATCAACGAAGTGTCGCTTTCTAAAAGAAACACTAATTCATACGATTGTCACACTCGAATTTGGACTTTGGCCTATCTTAGTTTGTTGATCTTGTTCAGAAGTGAAAGGGGTTCGACCCTTGAAGAATTCAAGAAACGTCACATCGTTACTAACTCTTTACAACTTATATTTCAGAGCCTTGCATTGTTAAGTGTGATGATCAATACTATTATGTCAGTACTAATATTATTAACTCTCACATAGTTCATACATTTTTGGAATCATACTACATTTTATCTATGTTCATATATAATAGATATGGCCTCATTGAGCTCATTGTATTGGGTATTCAAATTCTTGCGGTGCTGAAAGTCTTAACTCTTTGCGGGTCTTCTATTATATTTTTGGTAACTCTTGTTTTATAAAAAGGGTCTTCCTAAAAACCATTCTCACATGGTTTCCTCCACATTTGTATTGTTTTAATTTTTGACTAAAAGGTACCTAAAGTTTAGAGCCTTGTACATTACGATGTCCTCGACCAAGAAGTTGAGGAGGATAGCTTGCCCATACAACAAACATGGCACCATATTGAGTACAATCGCACAACCTTTCATTAGTTTCTTTTATACGATAGATGAAATAATCCTCATCTCGCTATATTGACTTGCTTCTTATAAGTTAGTATCTGAATGTGGTCCAAAAAGGTTCAAAAATACTAATCGAGCTCACGCTCCATTAGATTTAACCATTTTAATACGTTATTTTAGAAAGTTATTATAAAATCTTATCAAAGGAGCATGTTGTTCCCGCCATATCCAAGTGTCTTATTACAAAATTGTTAGACCTCATACTTTGGGGCGTTTATTATGTCGTATTTGTCCATATTAGTGAAAATCCAAGGTAGATCTCCTACCAATATTAATGGTTCTGCTAGAGATAGATTGAAACTGTATTTTTTATTTCCTTTTTCCATCCATACTATCCATAGATGAGCATGTCCGAGATCTAAAGTTTTGTATGGAGAATCTGTTGTTGCTCTTTCTCAATCGATTGTGGGTCTAAAAGAGGTGTCCCAAGATGGAACAAAAGTTTGACGGTGTTAGCAGATAACTAGGTTGGACCATTATCGATGTTTGACTGGGTTTGGTCTGCGTAATAGTATCCTTATTTTGATAGTGAACATACTTTTTGAACGAGTATGGTAGTTCATGCATTGATGATGTTCGTTTATTTTTATAAAACCTTTTTAGGCGGTATTATATGTTTTTGGTTATGGTGTGTTATTAGTTGGGGGACGATATCTTTAAACTATCGTAGTTGAAGCGTCAATCCTCACGATCAAGATAGTTATTTATTCCTCGAATATGTTGTTATCTTACCTTTCTAGCAACACATCGGTCCGCTATAAGCTTTTTCTAGGCGGCCACCATCTATTTGATATCTAGGAGTTTATTTGCGTTATTTTGTTACACACTATCCATATGTTTTCCAATTATTGTGACTAGATTTCCTTCCGCATTGACAATAAGAGTCTGTGTTTCTAATATTAAACGGTTCGAAATTATAAAATTTTAGGTTCATATTGAACATTCTAAAAATAGACTTTCGATTTATATGTGGTCTTTAAAGAATGTTTTTTAGATTACCCGTCGGTTTCTACAAAAAGAACTAATAAAAATGATAAAATTGTTCAATCGAGAAAAGTGAGATATTAAAAGTTTAAAAATTCTAAAATATTTATAAAAAAGATAAACAAATCAAATGACATAACTCATCATGTAGTTTTTATTTATAAAAATAATTTAAAAATAAAATATAAAACTATATGATTAAATGATCATATTCAAGAGACCTAATAAACATTGCTTATTATTTCTTATTTTATTTGATTTTATATAAATTAGATTTGATTAAAATTATAAATCTTTCGTATTATTTATCTATAATAGTTTCATTTTAGAATGTTGATAAGTAAAGATATGACCTTGTATAAAACTAGTTGTATCATAGTTTCCAAAAATTGTATTTTAGTTTGATATTCGATATCAATTTATGTATTTATTAATAAATGACATTTTAAGGTATTTTACATCGTGGTTATAGTTTTTAGGTATTTTATTTTCTTAATAAAAATATTAAGTTAGTATAAATAATTCTTTACAAACGTAATGGTATTTACTTGATAACCGAAACACCAGGGGTATATAAATAACATAATGTGTCCCAAGAAAAAGATACGATAATAAACAACAACAAGTAGTGATAGTGTGGAAGATAGTGCATACAACAAAACACAATGAAAACATGAATAGCTAGATAGTGGATAACAACATCATCAACAACAACATCAACAAGGGTTTTGACCAGTATCATGGAATAACAACATCAAGCACCGCGAGAGATGTCTTAAACGTGAAGGCAAAAATATACCAAAAAATAAGTTAGTTAAGTTGATAATGGTTTAGGCACCTTTGTGAAGAAATTAATGAAGCTAAAGATGGATGAAAATTCTTGCATTTCTCTCGCACGAGAGATAATAGACTACAACACAGACTCTGGTGCACCAAAGGTGACCATCAATGGAATGGGATAACACACAGGATGGCCATATGGAGCCATGAAGGTTAGTCGGTAATAGAGAGGAGAAAACTAATTTTTTTATTTGAAGCCCCACATATATATCGAGAGTATAAACATTCAGCAAACATATAGTTTACTATTTCAGAGGAACTGTTGTATATAATATAATTAAAGGTCGAGTTATATCCTCTAGAGATAAGTTTGTATCTTATAGTTAGCTTATCCTAGATTCTAAGGCAAGTGATACAGAAGTTTCGGGAAGGTTATATTTTTTCTACACGAGATAGACCCAAAGAGTAGGATGGGTCGAATCCTACAAAAAATGATATATACTAATAATTGTAAAGATCTTACTTTTGTGGGCACAATGCCATATTTTGACATATTTGGAGTTCGAAAGAGCGCATTTGAGGTGTTTATGGTGGGTTATATAACCTGAACGTATTCGAATGGTCCAATTCCAATCGTCATTGGAGATAATTTTCGTTACTTTAAATTTGTGAAATTTTGGGGTGATTGATCTAAAATTGAGGATTTTCCTCCAACTTCAACTCAAAGTGGAACCTATGAGTAGGTTCATAGGTTGTTATGCTTAACGTTATTAGAATTGATCCAAT